>APFE031540308.1:77286-112441 GCA_000404065.3 Pinus taeda | reverse complement strand
CACTCTTTTGGGCATAGGTATATCTGTACGGCCTGATGTTTGGAGGAACACTACCTGGAATCAGATGAATAGCATGATCATGATAACGAATAGGTGGGAGACCTTTGGGAGTCTCAAATACCTTGGAATGATTGTCCATGACTTTTTGGAGATCTGTAGAAATAGATGATTTCGATGTGGAAACATCTAGCGAACATAATTGTGCAATTACACCTCTTTGTTCCTTTTTTAGAAACTTTGTCATACCGTTAGAGCTGATTATCTTTCCCGATTTCCCTGTAGTACCCCTTAATTCAACTTCCTTTCCTTTCATAGAAAATTTGATGAAAAGTTCTTGAAAATTAAAAGCTATTGTACCCAAGGATTGTAGCCATTGGACTCCTAGTACAACATCAGCACCTCCCATTGGAATGGAAAGCATTGGGCTAGTCAATACATATTCTCCAATGGATAGCTTGACATTATGGCATTTTCCAGAGCAATTTATTGTTCCTCCATTTGCAATCATCACTTGACACTCTGGTGCTGGATATAGGAAGCAATTCAATTCTTTTGCTACCTTACAATGAATAAAATTGTGGTTACTTCCTGAATCAATCAACACTATTACCTTTTTCTTCTTGATTTGTCCTTCTATCTTGATGGTTTGACGAGTGGTAATTCCTGCCAATGCATTACAAGATATGGTCAGATTCATTTGTTCTTCATCTAGGCTTTGTTCCTGGAGTATATCCTTTTCTTTTGACCTTTCTTGCTCCTTTTCTTCTTCCTCTTCACAATCTATGTAGAATAATTTCTTCTCAGCACACTTATGACCTTTAGTGTATTTGCTATCACAACTGTAACAAGCCCTTTTTCTCTTTTTTCTTCCAATTGTTGTGGTGTCAACCTTATAGGTTGTGGAAGACTAGGGGCAACAACACTTCCGTCTTTATAGTTGTGAGTGGTATGCTTCCTGGTTGCCATAATTTTGCTTTCCATTTTTCTTGCTAACCTGAATGCCTTCTCTAATGAATCAGGTTCCCAAAGGGAACATCATGTTGGATATTATCCTTTAAATACCCTATGAACACATCAATCCTATGCTCCTCTGGAATATCTTTTACCCTTATGTTCAATTTTTGGAACTCCTCAATGTGCTCCATTATTGAACCCTTTTGTTTGAAACTTATCAATTGGCTAAAAAGAGTGTTTCTTTTTGTGTCCTCATAATATGCTATCAATTATTCCGTAAAAATTTCCTGTGATAAATTGTTTACGAGAGCAAAGCCATTGATACCATACAAACTAATTTGGTTCCAAATATAAAGTTGTTATACGTACCTTTTGTGTTCTTTTCACATTATTGAGATCAAAAAATTGCTCCATTTGTAATATCCATGTTGCGGGATCCTTGCCATCAAACTTCCTCATATCAATTTTTGGAATATGGTGCATCTTTGATCCAACATTAGAGTCTATGAAATCATGATTAACATTTCCTTTGTTCACATCATGAGTTTCCTTTACTTCCCTTTCACCATTAGTAAGTATTTCTTGTATAAAATTTGTCAAATCTGCCTTCAAATCTATCTTCAAATCGTCAATATTGGCTTCCACACCCTTTATCTTAGATTCCATGCTATCTTAGCTTCTGTTAGCTTTTGTGAGTGTGAAATTTGTTGCACTTGGTCTTGTAATTTTAATATATCAAGTAGCATTTCTTCCTCTTCTTCATGAGTCATGCTAGAGATTTCAGATTTCTTACTAGGTGTTTGCATTTTCTTTCCTCGGGGCATCAATTACCAATACTAATGCTCTATTATGCCCTTTGAATTCCTTCAAAATAATTTTTCAAAGCAAGCTTAAGCAAAAATTTAAAAAATCTACACACCTTTTTTCACTTTGTAGGAGCTCAATATTTCCTCTAATGTATCTCTGTAATTTCAGATCATCCAGTTCTGAAATTGTGACCTGCGGTAGCCCTCTATGTCCTCTTTCCAATGCTACCAGTCTAACCTCAATTGGATTATCCAATGAAGAGTTATGCCAAATCTCCCACAGTTACCTGATTATAGACTAATTCAGTAGAGAGAACTTGTACGACGTGCCACATGTCCCTGTTTCGACCTTTGGCTCTGAAAAATATATACAAGAAACTACAATCCAATTTTTTTCTATACCTTCTTACAAAATTTCAACCCAATGCTCAGAGGGAAAGTTATGATGATTTTCCCCAGGTCACCTGTTTGGGATGTAATTTAGGAGTCTATAAAAAGACCAACTTCCTCAAATCATATCTCCGCAAATATAGCGCGAAAAGCTCTGAAATTTGGACCCAAGGTTCAGTACGATTTCGTCTCAATTTTTTTTTTTCACTTATGAAACGTTGCAGAAAAAAAGTTATAGTGAAAATGCCATGATGACCTATTTGGAGCAACGAAACCCTAGAATCCAAAGCTCTAATACCAAATATTATGAAACTAGGTCAAGAAAAAGATAGAAAAGATAGATCAGCGTCTTAAAATTCAGCCTCTTCGAGGGGGCAACCTCCTTTACATTACATAAATGAACAATTCTTGGATGATTCAAATGAAAAAACCTCCTTTCTATATATAGGAGTATAAGGAGTCACAATATAACCTAGCCGATGTAACAATAATAATATAAAGCCACAAAAATAACAATAGAGGGATTTTATGGGGAACAGTAATAACAATATGGGGAAAATAGAGGCACAACAATATTAGTAAGGGGTACAACTACAATAGTAATGGGGTAATCACTAGTATTATAGGGACCCAACAGTCACCTATTGAATTGGCTTATCAAGCCATTCAATCTGCATCTGATTCTTCTGCTACTTTGGCTGCGAAAATGGTATGACTTCCCATCTCCTCACGACTCCTTCTAATTATCTCCTCAATGAAGTCCTAACTTTGGATAAATCTATTTGAGAGGTCATGTCTTTAGAAGAATGACCTTGGGAAAATTCTCATCACCATGCTTCGATATTTGATTCAGATGTGACATCTCTTCAAATCTTTCCTTTTGACCCACTTGAGATTATTCCTTTATCTTATACAATTGTTCAAACTATTGATTCAAAAGGTAACTTGGGAAATATTTCAAAGAATATGCTCATCAGTATCTCAGTCAAAACAACTATTGTGGAAAACATTTAGATTGGATTTTATTGTAGTCCTAAGGAAATTGAGAGCTTTGCATGCCTTTTTAAGGGAATCCATGATGTTTTCGCCTAGTCTTCCAAGGAAATGCCCAACATAGACCATTCTATTGATGAGCTTGAGATCAAGATGTTGCGAGCATTCTTCTTATGGTATTTTTTTTGGCTCGTTAATCCAAAAAACCTCGAGTCTCCTTCTTTAGGCTCATTAAAATACCACGAAGAAGACCGAGCATTCTATTTTGGGACTTTTTCTCACTCTTAAACTAAAGAAACCCTGAGTTACCTACTTCACACTCAGAAAACTCTTAGGAAGAAGTCCTGAGAATTTTTTTTTATCTCTTTTTCTTGCTCCTTAAATTGGAAAAAGATATATCGAGTTTTCTTCGTCTAAATCATTAAATTTTATAAAGATCTATCGATGTTTCTTCATCTGACTCATTAAAATTTTATGAAGATCTATCGAGTTTTCTTCATATGACTCATTAAAATTTCATGAAGTATATTGAGTTTACCTTGTCTCCTTGTACTCATAACAAAATGAGGTAGAGATCTATTGAGCATAGGTTTATCACTTTATTCAGACTCAATGGACTAACTTACAGAAAAGGAACTGTGTCAAGTTTACTATTAACCCTTTGTTGCACCCCAACATCAACCGTAAAAAAGGTATGTTAGTCATTGTAGGATCGTATGTGTTCTAGCCATGATATTTGGTGGACAGGCTAGAATATATGAATTCTCCAAAACCCAAAAATTGTTCCTTGAAATTCCACCTAGAGACGGCTTAGTTAAAATAATTAATCAATTTTTAATATTTCCTAAGTCTAAACTTAGGAAATATGATTAATTAAAGGGTATTAATTACATGATGGTGATAATGTTCTAAAAAAATACTTGGATCGATTTATAGTTAATCTTAGCCATCGATTAAGTTTTAATCATGGCCATTGATGTCTCAAAGAGAGATTATAAGAAGAAACTCGATGGGGCTTGGAGAACACACGCCAGTAGTTTGATTTTCACTGAAGATCAATTTCTAGAGCAGTAGCGCTAAGTTGCCGAAGATAGAGCTAGTGAGCTTGAGGAAGTGAGAGAGGTGTAGGGATAGTAAGGCTGGAGGAAGTTTTTCAAGCTCTTGTGAGTGCACTACAAAGGGAGTGAGTTCCATAGAGATGCAATGATTTAGTGCCAAAATCTAGACAGAGAGTCCAGAGGTCAGGAGGATCTATCTATCAGATCGAAGTTCATCAGATAGCGAGAGGGAAGCAATTAAGAGCTATGGGATGCAATACTCCATAGGCTAATGCAGTGATTACCTAGAGGTAGCAAAGAGAAGCTCAACTTGAGCCAAGGTCAATGTTAGATCACCAATGGGAGTGATATTTTTCTCACTATATTTATTGGAAATCATTTCTTTGTATGGATTGCTATATTTGAGCATCCATAGTTCTATACTCAGATTTACCACTACATAATATTAAACCCCTCAACTGCTGCACTAGTTTTCCAAGTTGGGAATTTCTGGGGACTTCAGTCCAAAAATAATTGTGTATTTGTGTGTGTGCATCTATTCTTCCAACATTTTTATTTATTTCATTGTATTTATTTTTTGAAGGTTGCAGTGTATTTAATTTGATATATGTTGTAGCACACAAAAAGTAAATTGTTTAATCGAATTAACAATTAGAAAAATTAACATCATTTGCTACAATAGGAATTGGGTTTCTGATTTTTCACATGGTATCAAAGCACAGATTGTAAGCTAGAGAGCTCAATAGCATAAAGGAACAAAAATTGTGTAGCCCTGCATAGGCAACAACAACAGCTCAAAACTTTCAAAGGAAGTGCAGTTTTTGGCCAGGAGGGTCAATTTTTGAGGGAAAGTTTATTTCTCTGAGAGTGTCGATAGAGAACAAATTTTCCATATCAAAGATTACCAGAGGCAGAGACAGTAGTAGTATTTTTCATGCATAGTAGACCTTCATCTAGAACATAGTTATTTTGCAACAGTTTTCTATTGAAAAATAGTGTAAAGAGGAATAAATATCACACGCTAATAGAATTGTTTCCATAGGGAACTTCTAGTATAGAAGTTTGATTTTTCACTGTAGAGCATTACTAGTTGTAAGCATATTTTTCCACTCCAGCAGGGAGTGCATAAAGCTAGTCAGTAGCTGCGTTGAGGAGAAGAGGAAGAGTTTGAAATTTTGATATGGCATCAACAGGGATGAGAGATCAGGATCGATTGGATGAAATCTCCAACTACATCATGTAGAGGGAAATAATTACCTGTCTTCTAGATCAATATGAACTCAAAGCCTACATCAATGTAGTGGTAGTTATACCCACGGATGCAGATCAGATGAAGACCTAGAAGAAGGAGATGGAAAAAGCAGAGAAGTTGATTCTCGATGGGGTTCGATATCACATGGTGTCTCACATAGTCAGTAAAGATACTGCTAGGAATATGTGAGAATATCTTGCTACAATATACCAAGGATCTTTCAATCAGTAGAAGATGTATCTTGAGGAGAAGCTGAGATGTACAAGGATGTAGAAAGGGGAGTGCATAGACCCCTTCCTCACTAGGATTTAGGATGTCCAAGATGAGCTTTATGTAGTAGGGTCAGTGCGCCAACCTACATAATTGGTGTGGTTAGGTCTAAATAACGTTTTTGAAGACTAGTAGGCCTTCTTCTAGAGTATTCTGGGCAGAGACAAGTTTACAAATTGCGATATAATGTGGGATGATCTCCACCATGAGGATATGAGGCAAGATTTGGTGAAGAGCACGATCAGTGGTACTAGTACTAGCAGTGGGAAAAAGAAATTGAAAGAAGAGGACAATGTGGCCCTCACACCAAATGGGCAATAGGAGCAATGCAAGGGGAAGAAGGATCTTTCCAAGGTCAGATGATTTAGATGTGGTGAGCTTGGCCACTACATCACCCAATGTCATCTTAGGAAGAAGGACAAGGAGGAGAAGTAGGAATAAGAGAAATATCATGTAAAGATAAACAAGATGTCCTCCAGAATGGAGGAAGAGTTTCTTATGATCACCGATTTACCTCCAGGAGTGAGGTGGGCTGATTTGGATTTGTAGCCGCAAAGAGATAAAAGATTGATATGATTCTTTAGGAGGTCCACCTCTTGAATCAGAACCTTGCTATGGAGCCCATAGTTTTCACTAGCAGGATGGATCAGTGGAAGATGGTGCATTCAAATGCGAGAGTGACAAATGAATTGGCTAGTACTGGTAAGATACTGGGTAGTATAGTGGAGAGTTGGAAACAATGTAGTTGACACAAAGCAAATTTAATAGTAGTGCAAAGGCTTCAGTGACAGTGCAGAGACAAGCAATAGTCAGAGACTCGGGAGATAGATGCATCATATTGGTCATAGTTGACTCAGTGTTTTGGATGCGTTTTAGTTTCAGTTGTTGGAATAGAAGTAGCAACATATGGAGAGGGAGCTGCAATGCAGATGCAATGTTGGCAACAATTTAGCAGGGCCAGTAGTATCACGAATGCAACATATTTCAGAGTTGCAGAGTAGTTGTTGGGCAGCAGCAGTAAGACATCAGTAGCATGATAGGCGATGATGTTGAGACAGGTTGTTATTTCATCAAGTTGCATCACTATAATAGATTCCTTGCTAAGATGGAGTGTTATTCTTTGTATCATCAGATGTGTTCTAGCCACGAAATTTGGTGGACAGGCTAGAATACATGTATTCTCCAAAATGCAGAAATCATTTTTGGAAATTCCACCTAGAGACAACTTAATTAAAATAATTAATTAGATTTTAAAATTTCTTAGGTATAAAATTAGGAAATAGGATTAATTAGCGAGTATTAATTAAGTCACCATGAGAATATTCTAGAAAAATACTTGGATCAAGTTTTTGTTATTCTTAGCCATCGAATAAGTTTTATTCGTGGTCGTTGATGTCTCAAATATAGATTGTAAGAAGAAACTCGATGGGGGTTGGAGAACACACACCAAAAATTTTATTTCACTAGTAGATCGACTTCTAGAGTAGCAGCACTGAGTTGCTAGAGAGAGTGCTAGTGAGCTCAAAGTAGTGAGAGAGGGGTCATGATAGTAAGGCCTAAGGAATTTTTTTCAACTTCATTTAGTGCACTGCAGAGAGTAGTGAGTGCCACAAATAGGAAGTGCAGATCCACGTAGAGGTAGCACAGTGCTTTATAGGGGATTCGATATTTTGTTGGGGAGAAGCAGCGATTCAATGCTAGAAGCTAGAGAGAGAGTTTGGAGGCCATGAGGACCCATCTTCTAAACAATAGCTAATTAGATAGTGAGAGGGAATCAATTCCAAGTTGTGGGATACAGTATTGTATAGGCTAACATAATGACTGCATAGAGGCATCAAAGAGGAGCTCAACTTGAGCCAAGCTCAATGTCGAATCGCTAGTGGGAGTGAAATTTTTCTCTCTAGATTTATTTTCAGTCATTTCTCAGGATGGATTTCAAGATTTGAGCATCCATAGCCCTATACTCATATTTACTACTGAATAATATTAAAACCATCAATTGTTACACCAGTTTTCCCAAGTTGGGTTTTTCCAGGGACTTTCGTCCAAAAGTAATTGTGTATTTATGTGTTGCACATCTATTCTTCCAACATTTTTATTTATTCTGTAGTATTTATTTTGTGAAGGTTGTAGTGTATTTAATTTGATATTTGTCGTAGCACATAACATGTAAATTGTTTAATTTAATTAACAATTAGAATAATTAACATCAGTTGCTACAACATGAATTAGGTTTCCGATTTTACAAAAGGTACCCCCTTGGAGTTGTCTTTATGATATTTTTAGACTCTCTAAATATTAAAATACCACTGAGTTTACCTGCCTGGACTCGTTAAACATAATCATATGGAGAAAACTTGGACAGAACAATGGCTCAATATATATACTCTAAATGATATTTTAGGAGTATTCAATCCCTTGAACATGGTACTCCCTCAACAAACCTTTTTTGTCATCTTCTCTCTAAACCTTAGCATTCTATGAGTTTATCCGTCATCATGTTGTTGCATCCCTGTATCCTAACGCTCTTCGGTGTTCATGAGTCTACGCTACCTGGTAACCCTTATGTCATTCCTTCTATTTTTAAAGGGATTTACCTATCCTCTACTTTATGTATCAATCATACCATCATATGCCTAAAATTTACATCCATTTGTTTGACCCATTTATCTCATATATCTCCAAAACAATCATTCTATTCCTATTTGGTGTCAACTTATGTAGGACACCTTATTACCTACCTTTTGAGAGATCTCTTCCTATTGAATTCAACATCCTATCTAAGAAGTAGATCCAAAAACATATCAATACCCTAGAACTTGCATTCCTTGGTGGAAGGTTACCCTACATTTGGTTGGCATTTTTCACTATTGGCTCCCAGTTGACTGATTCTACGAGTGTTCAATGACAAAAAAAAATTTGCACTCGTTAGTTTGTATTGGACATCTTAGATACCATCATCCTTATCAGTGGACATCCTCGAGTATGTTAACAATTTTCATCATTGAATGGAAATCTAATGATTTCTCACATGTTTGACTTCAACTCATTTATTCACATGTGTAGAAATATGGCGTTCAGAGAGGCGACGACCAAGACCTTAGGTAGAGGCTTACATCACTCAACCTTGTTTCCTCTCCCAAGCAACATATATTGTTTTTGGAGACATCTTTCCAAATTGATCATATTATGGCACAACTTCAACATTGTACTTATCAGTGGACATGAAAGATATACCTCTTTTTAGAAATCACTTTGATATAGCTATTGAGCATGGGAATGCTCGACTCATGACATATTTATATGTTTCCGACATATGTTTTTGTTTTCAGGTCTCCTATAGTTCCAAAGCTCCAATCCTCTCTCTCTCTCTCTCTCTCTCTTATATAAAGTATTTAAGCCATTGTCTTCACCCTAACCTCACACTTTAAGGGGAATCTGTTATACACAAAATTAACTCCTCATCAGCTCAAAGGAGAAGGACACTTTGACTAGAATAAAACAATAAAGTTGTAGGCCCATTTTCTAGGGCAGCACACCGTAGAAACAGATAAAAGGAGTTATAATTCTCCTCATGACTTAGAAAAGGGACTTAGTCCCTAGGTTAACACATTTTTTTACTTAAAGGGAAGTGTTACTAGATATTTGTGAGATTCTGTAGGTAAAAGTGGAAGTTGACTGACTGACACTCCACTTTTCACTCCAATGTCAGCTTGAAAAGTAGGAAACATATTCCTCAGTACTAACTAAGGACATTTCTAATAATAATAGAGCTTCATGGGAAGGGAAAGAGCAATAAATTGAGGCAACATCCAAGTTTTTTCCTCATTATAACTCATGAAAGAATTGGCAAGGAGAGAGCCTCTCCTCATCTATAAATTAGAGGCTTGGCCATTGTAATAGGATCCAAACCTGAATTGTTGAGATTAGTATCGTTATGTTGTCTAAGAGTTGAGAGAGAAAGAGAGAGGGAAAGGATCAAAGGAGCTAAGGGGATACTTGATTCAACAACCATGGTTGTAATCATTCTTCTCTCATATGATAATATAGATTTTCTACTATTGTTTCTACTTGATGATGTTGAAAACTCTTTTTTTGTATATGTTGATGTAGATTTAAAATTGATGATTATCTTAAATGCGTGCTATCTTAATATATTCGTATATGTTAAATTATTTTAATCATCAATATGTATATGTTGTGAAAGTTGTTGCTTGTCTTGTCAATGTGCAGGTTCACCTCTAAGCAGCGGGTGAAGCTTTCCTCCCTTTACCACACTAACATCTCTAGAGATGCTACACTAGAGACATAGAGGTAACTCTTCCCTTTTAGTTTGTTCACTATAAGAGTAACATGAATATATGCATATATCTTTGAATAGTTGCATGTCATATGATTCCATCTACCTTGGGTCCTAGAAGACCCGAGAGGTTTCTTCAATGTACAACCACCCATGCATTAATCCCTATGGAAGTTTCCATGGAAAAGAGGAAAGGAAGGTTTGGGAAATTGGTCCTAAAAAAAGGAAGAAGAATATGGTGAAGGTTCAATGCTATGGATGTCAACAATGTGGGAACTATAAGAGATATTGTCTCAAACTCAAGAAGGACAACATCAAAAGAGTAAGAGAAGAAACCCATGTCACTAAAGAAGTGGAAGAAGTGGAAAAGAAGAAACCAAAGATTCTTTTCAATTCTTGTAAAAAAAATATGGGTGTCATTATAGGAATCATTAGAATCATGATAGGATGCAAATTTTAGGAGATGGCATCATAGGAGCATATGACTAAAGTAAGATTTCAATACATCATCATAAGAATCTTGAAAGATAGCTGAAGTAGAATTCTATGAAAGTTATCATTAGAATGAAGTAACTCTTGGTAGCCTCATTAGAAGCATAAGTAGCACTTATGGGTAGAAGGAATTCATTTAGTGTATAACTCATCATACATCATTCTAAAGGAGCATTTTTAGGATCAAGATAATCGAGATCCTCCATTAGAATCTTCATTAGAAGGTTCATCTCTAGGAAGAAAGCAAGTGCCTCTCTAATAATAACACCTGAGATGGGATTCACTATTTAGAAGAATGACAATATGATGACAAGGGAATACATCATGTCAAATATTATTGAAGCACTCTCAATCAAGGATAGGAAGGTACTAAAGGAATATAGATGACCAAAGAAGAAAATATGTATGTATGCATATGTTCAATGAGTCAAGTCATGTCATTATATAGTTGTCTATAGTAAGGACGCATGCTCTACCTCATGAGCATGATCAAGGGAAAATGATCTCTTTCATTAAAAGGATGCATGAAGGCATGGATCACATATTAACTAAATTAAATCAACATAATATTTCCTCATATGAGATATGATGTGTTTGAAAAAATGAAGGAACTATGATTCGGAGTTCTTGGGAAGTAATATCTGAATAAAGGGAAAGGAAGAGATTGTGAAAAATGAAACCATGGAGAAGGAAATCAACATCCCATGACTAGAATAATTTTCTATGGTATCTCTATGGTAAATATATGAAGACCTTGGAAATTTAGTAAAAGAAGGAATACCCTTGACAAATAAATATCTTGGATATGTGTCAATATGAATTCAAGATGTTAATGTTGTAGAAAGAAGATGTTCGTTCCTGATTTTTGAACAATATCTGGGTGGGTTAATATAGGGCTACCGAAAAAAATATGTGGATATCATCTACAAATAGTACTCATGTGGTGGGATGGAAGATCCTGAAGGATCATCATGTGGAAAAGGTAGTTGTATGAGGAAAATCTAGATATGGTATAATGGTCACTCTCTAATAAAAGGAATAAAGACATGACTACCTTGATTTGAGAAGAAAAGTGACGTATGTACGATGCCCTACGAAGAAGTCTCAAAGATGAAGGCTACATAATGTTAAAAATGAACTTAGTAAAATTGAATAGAGGAGCACTACTAGAAGATAAAGGTCCCATTATCTCCACCAATGAAGAAAGAGTTGTTTCTGGAAATAGGTCCCTAATTAAGAGTGAGCCTAGAAGCAAGTTTCCAATTAAGAAGAAACTTAGAAGAAAGTCCCTAGCTAAGAGGGAGCTTGAACAAGTGCCTGGATAAGAGGGAATTTGGTTCCATTCATTTTACAAGAATGGGTGCTTTCCTTAATTGGAATGGGTATATCCTCTCTAGTTGAGAGGGAGAGATATACACATCATTCTTGTCTTCACTTGGGAAAAACGAATGGAGGATTGGGTAAGAATATGGCATCTGATACATACTCTTTGAGGATGTGGTATGGCATCCAAGATAAGAGTATTCATATAAGACTAGTATTATTTGAGGAATGAAAATGCAAGATAAGAATAGTCCTAGAATGACATACCCTTTGAACACCCAGGTGGGGTATGCTCTTACAAAGACAATGATGAAGGTGTCTATAAATCACTAGTCTCACCAAACATTTTTCTCTAATCTTGTGGAGAGATAGAGTTGTTAGTTAAGGCCTTTCTGTGTGACAATTTTGGATGATATGATGTTATACATATGGGTTACCATTCTGACTCTTCTTATCAGAATTCTTAAAGTTTAGAATTTGCAAGTACCTTGTATGGATTATGAATACCTCCCTAGTTAAGAGGGAGCATTGAAATATGTTTCTAGGTTTAGTCTTCATAATGACATACGTAATCATGATTTAATATATTTGATGTAATGAGAAAAATAAGTTTATTTTTGTTAATCTTGAGGCATAGGTTTCATGCTCAAGAAAAATTATTTTTAGTTAAAGCTCCCATTGAGAGCTTCTGCATTATTGTCATGTATTAAAGACCCATTTGGTGTGTGTTACATATTATAAGTAAATTTATTTGAGACATTGTAAGAGTCAAAAATACCCTCCAATACCTCATCACAAGTGCACAATAAGTCAGCCTTAAAAAGGATCTATAAACCTATCCAAAATGGGTTTTCGACCTAAACATGATGATAAGTCAGCTCAAATAGATGGAAAAAGATGCTATATAAAGGAAGACTCAACCTCACTTGAAAAATCATCAATCAAACATCCATAATGAAGAAGGAAGTGTGAGGAAAGGAAAGAAGGAAGCCTCTCATACAACAAAGAGAAGGAGAAGAAGATATAAGGTTTTTGGTATTGTTTTTGGGTCCTTTTACTCACACGTCTGACTAAAGCTAGGGTTTCAACATTCCTTGAGGATGCCGAGATAAAGGGTAACAAAAGAACATTCTTGCTAGTTGAGGTTTCAAGAATAAGTGTTTAGGTTAAGCGAAGGGAAGGATCCTCACCAATATGCCCCAATCAGCCCACATGTCCAGAATTTCAGTG
The DNA here is from genome assembly GCA_000404065.3 of Pinus taeda. Lineage (NCBI taxonomy): Eukaryota > Viridiplantae > Streptophyta > Pinopsida > Pinales > Pinaceae > Pinus > Pinus taeda. The sequence continues at coordinate 99,373 of APFE031540308.1, read as the reverse complement.
ATTACAGGAAGGCTGAAAATTGCAAGCCTATAATAGAAGGTCAAAATTCAAGAGAAGCCAAAAATAGTGGTATAGAATTCAGTTTTCCCAACATTTACTTAAATAGGAAGAAGAGTTATTCAAGGAAGCCTTCTGACTTGGTCTTGGAGAGGTTCTTAGGTCAAGGGTCTTAGTATTAGAATTCATCAATTGAATATTCTATAAGAAGAAGAAATCTATGGGTTTTCCTCTCAATATTGGAGAGGTTTTGCCTTGGCTTATAGCCTATATCTAATGTCCTTTGTCTCATTGTTCATTATGTTACGGTAACTTTTTGATGAAAAGAACTCAATAATAATCAAGCTAAAGAAAAAGATAATTAAGAAAAGTAAAATATTCACAGGCAATTATCATGAAAATAGAAATCACTTACGCTTACTGCCACTAGATTCTCAACACACCCCCCCCCCCAAGAAATCATGAGAAGACACTTTGAAGGCAGTTGTTAGAAAGCCCCTGCCAAAAAAATAATAATATAAAATAAAATAAATAAATAAAATAAAACAATTTTCATAGACTTCAAGGGGGCGCAGCGGGGTGGGTGGGGGCTTTTTAAAAATAGCCATGAAAATATATTTAGGGGAATGCATTTAAACACACCCCCACCCCCAAAAAAAAAAACATCACGAGAAAACCACTTTGGAGGCAGTTGTTAGAAACCCCCACCCCCTCCCCCTCCACCCCCACAAAAAAAAAAAAAAAAATTAAGATTTTCATAACTTTCTCGTGTGGTATTTAAACAACCACAGGAAAAATAATTTAGCGCCCATAATTTAGAAACCCACTCCAAAATTCACAAGAAAAAACTTTCGGAGGTGGTCGTTATAAAACCCCTCCAAAAAAATCACATTTTATAACTTTCGGGGGTGAGGGGGCAGGGTTTCAAAAACTACCCCTAAATCCCTAAAAAATACTTTTAGAGGTAGTTTTAGCAAGACCTCCACCAGCCAAAGTTCCCCTAAAGACACTTTTTGTAGTAGTGTAGGTGCTAATACATGCCAAGTGCCAAGTGCTAGTGCATTCTAAGTGTCAAATCTTCCTCTGTCACTTCTCTCCTACTTTCCAATAATTTATCTCAAATAACTTTAATCTTAAGCCTGCCAACACATGCCAAAGCATATCAAGGCATATCTATGCATGCTAGGTATGCTAATAATTTCCAAGTGCCAAGTGTGTCAGGGTGTATTACACATGCTATGGAGTGGTAGGGCATGTCACATGAGAGTTAATGTGTGCCAGAGAATGTCAATGGATACCAAGTAGTGTTAGAGAGTACTAGGGAAACACAAGGGAGAATTAGGTTAAAGTGCATAGAAATGAATGAATATGAGGGTGTTCTAGGGAGTGTAAAAAAGTGCTAGGTGTTCTAGGGAGGGAGTGACAAGGTATGCTAGGTAGTGGTAACATATTTTAGGGAATACCAAGGCATGCCAAGAAGTACTAGACTATACTAACATGTGCCAAATACTACCAAGGCATGCCAAGACATGCAATGTGCTAAGGCATGCCATGATCTATAGGGTGCTAGGGTGCACCAACATGTTTCCATGAGAATTAATAAAACAAAATGGATAACTAAGCTAAAATGAAAGGAAATGAACACATAAGAGATTTAATAAGTTAGTAATTTTTTTTTTCTAAAGGTACATGCTAGGTACACTAACAATAGGTTCCAATACATGCCAAGTGCTAATGCGTTCTAAGTGTTAATGTATATGAACGCATGCCAAGGTGTTCTAGGGCATGTTAGGGACTACATGGCATGCCAACACACTCTAGGGGAGTGCTATGTTATGTTACGTCATTTCAACATGTTCGTGGGCTTCCTAGTAATGATAGGATGTTCTAGGTAGAAATATGTTCCAAGACATGCATGGTGCCAAGGAATGTTAGTGTGTGCCAAAGCATGTTAAGGTGTGCCAAGAGTGTTGAGGAGAGCTAGTTCTCTCACATTAATAGAATTAATTACTCTTAATTACGTATTAACTAATATGGTTCCTACACACACTAGTGGAACTTCATCTAAAAGGAATTTTCTAGATAATAAACCTAACAGAGTTGAATCATGTGTTGACTCATAGGAAAACTATATTCTAATTACTTGAGGGAAATGATACACACTAATTACTTCTTAACAAATTGATTGACTTTAACCACAATGGACTTGTACACATAATGAAAAAGACTCTATAAGAATGGTCTTAAATCATTATATTTTGATAATAAAAAAAAGAAACAACCACATAACATCATCAAAAACTCATTGGAATGATCAATGATGATGAACATTTCTTTACCATCACCAAAAGGAACAAAAAATATCATTGGTGAGGGCCAATAAAAGATTGTCACTAGAAGTGTCACTAAAGAGAGAATTAGTGGTGGGCCTTTAACAACCCTCACCAAAAGTGTCGTTGAGAATGGAAATGGTGACAAACCTTGAAGGACTGTCACTATATACACTTACAACAATTATTTTTTAAGGACCACCACCATATGTAACATTGGTGATGAACCTTAAAAGTTTGTCATGAGCATGACTCTCAACAATGACCTTTTTTGTTGTAGTAGAAAACATAACCTTACAACATATAAACTTGAATCAATTCAAACATCAATAGATGAAAAACAATACATTGTTGAATATACAAGCATAATACACTCTTCCATGTTACCATTAAGTAAACACAAAATACATGAGAAATTGACAACAATATGGAAGGAAAAAAAATAGATCTAAATACTCAATCATTGAGGAAGGTTACAACCATCATTCGCTGCAACATGACATTCTCCAAATCCTATCTCCTTAACCTGTATCCCTCAAATAATATCTTGGTAGCATAACAAAACATGAATTATGCTCCCAATATCAATGGCCTAACCTCCAATATGTAGGTGAGGGGAAGCTAAAAAGACTACCAATTCCAGCTTCAGCTCACTTTGGGAAAAATCCATAGGGTGGAAGATGTTTCCTCTACCTTATTGTTTACTCTCACTTTAGTATGCTTTGTTAGGATAGGAAACATCAATTGATGATTTTGAGGCAATAATTTTCCACTTTTCTAGAGTCCACTCAAGTGAACAATAGAGTCATAGTGAGTAAACTCATGAGTTTTTCTTGTGGCTACGTGAAATTCAGGTAACACAATCCCCATGAAGATATACAGTGTTAACTACTAGGGTAATGCATGTTACTTGTATGCATCCAATATTAACATGCTCTAAAATGGTCTAGTAGGGTGTGTTACAGTGTCAAAAATCCTGAAATAGGGGTGTATTCCAGTCACCAACATGATCTTCTCCTTTGATATAAAGAGGAGGTATTTTCCTATATAACACATACCCCGTAAAGTGTGAGGTCAGAGAATAAGGTGATGGATGAAATAATCTATAAAATAGTTGATGTGAGAGAGTTTAAAATCTTGAGAATAGAAGGAGACCTACAAAAAACAAACATATGTCAAAAAAATATAATCATGTCCTGAGTCAAGCATTCCCGTGCTTAGTAGATAAACAAAAATGGTGTCTAATGGATCTATGATAGATTTTCCATAAATAAGCACAATGTTGATATATGTCATAATGTAATTAGTCTGATAAGTTGTGTCCAAAAAACAATATTCACAACTTAGGAGAGGAAGAAAGTTGAGTGATGCAAGCCTCTACCCAAGGTCTTCACCACCATCACATAATAGCATAATTCTACACATGTGAATAAATGAGTTGATGTGGAACATATGAGAAGTCATACTATTACCAATAAATGATCAAAATTGTTAACACATGTGATGATGGCCACTGATAAGGATGATGGTCTCCAAGATGCACAGTATAACCTAGTGAGTGTGAATAAATGTGTGGAGGTTGAACACTCGTAGAATCGTTAAAGTGGGAGAAAATAGTGAAAACCCACAATCAAACACATGAAAACCTACAATGAAGGACTAGAAGCTCCAGGGTACTGTGGTATTTCTCAATCCACTTCCTATATAATGTTTTGAACTCTATAGGAAGGGATTTTTCAAAGGTAGGCAATGAGAGTCCTACATCAATTGATGTGAAACAATACAAATGATTGATTTTGAACATAGAGTAGAACAATAGGATGTTATGAAACCAACTCACAAATCTTTTGAATATATGATTTAAGGCCATCCCAAAAAAATTCCTTCTTAACCATGTGGTAAGTTTTTAGAAATCATGAGTGCCCCAGTAAGGGAGAGGTGTGAAATTCCATAAGAATATTTTGTTTTAGTTGGGAATTATTACATAGATATAACTGATCTTTGTACCATAACAAATTATTTTTACAGATAAATGTATTATATGTACTAGGATCTTGTTGTAACGTTTTAATGAGTGCCCATACTTCTTCGTAATTCTTCCATTCATCCCTTTCTTCATTTATCCAATATGGTTGGATAATATAAATGGCGCAAAGAAATGCTTCCACACACTCAACCTTTCTTGAGAGTGCATTTGCCACAACATTTTTCTTCCCTCTTTTTAGATTATTTCAAAGTCATAACCCAACATCTTTGTGACCCATTTTTATTATCTTTTGAAGATATTATTTGTTCTAAAAATTATTTAAGACTATCATGATCCATTTTTACCTTGAAATGTCTTCCCATTAGGTAGGGTCATATTTTTTTAAGTGCATGTAGTATTTCCAACATTTCCTTCTCATAAATAGCTTTGTGTAAATACTTTCCTTTGATTGGATGACTTTCGAAAGAAATGCGTCCTTCTTCTTGCATTAAAATAGCACCAATTCCATTTCCTGAGGCATCACATTCCACAATAAAGGATTTTGTGAATTCCAATGTACTAAGGTCGGTGCTTGGCACATTGCCTCTTTAAGATGTTCAAAGGCCTTCATTTCATCTGGAGTTGCTGAAGATGCATATTTCTTCAAAAATGTTGTTAGAGGTGTTGTTATTCTCCCATAATTCTTAAAAAACTTGTGATAATACCCTTTCAACCCGAGAAATCCTCGTAGATGCTTTATGGATGTGTGGATTTTCCATTCCTTAATGGTTTTAATTTTGCTAGGGTCTACCTTAGCACATTCATGAGATACAATATGACCCAAATATTCCACCTCTTGTACTCCAGAGAAACATTTGTAGCTTTTTTCATATAATTGCTTCTCCTCCAATACTTTGAGCACCCTGTCAACATGTTGAACATGATCCTTCCAAGACTTGGTGTAGATTAGTATATCATAAAAAAATACTAACAGAAATTTTCTAAGGAAGGGTTTGAAAATTGAATTCATCAAACCTTGAAATGTAGAAGGTGCATTGGTAAGGCCAAAAGGCATGACCAAAAATTCATAATCATCCTCATGTGTTCTAAATGATGTTTTCGGAATGTCTTTAGTCTTGATTCTAATTTAATGATATCTTGAACAAATATCCAACTTGGTGAAGTCAATTTATCCATGAAATTCATCCAATAATTCATTAATGACACGAATGGTAAATTTATCATTAATAGTGAGATTGTTGAGTTCCCTATAATCTGGACACAAGTGCCACTATCCATCCTTCTTATGAACCAATACTACTAGAGCAAAGAAAGAACTTTGACTAGGTTGAATTATACCAACCTCTAGCATTTCTATAACCATACATTGAATTTTGCTCTTTTGGGCATAAGGATATCTGTAAGGCATGTTGTTTGGAGGAACACTTCCTGGAATCAAATGAATAGCATGATCATGATCACAAATAGGTGGGAGGCCTTTGGGAGTCTCAAATACCTTGTAATGATTCTTCAAGACTTTTTGGAGATCTGTAGAAATAGATGATTTCGATGTGGGAACCTCTAGTGAACATAACTGTGTCGTTATGCTTCGTTTTTCTTTCTTTAGAAGCTTTGTCATTCCATTAGAGCTTATTATCTTTCACAGTTTCACTACGATACCCCTTAGTTCAACTTCTTTTCCTTCTAAAGAAAATTTCATGAAACGTTCTTGAAACTTAAAAGCTATTGTACCCAAGGATTGTAGCCATTGGAATCCTAGTACAACATCTGCACACCCATTGGAATAGAAAGAGTTAGGCTATTAAATACATATTCTCCCATGGATAGCTTGATATTATAGCAGTTTCTAGAGAAATTTATGGTTCCTCCACTTGCAACCATCACTTGACACTCTGGTGCTGGATATAGGAATCAATTCAATTCCTTGGTTATCTTACAATCAATAAAATTATGGGTATTTCCCGAATCAATCAACACTGTTACCTTTTTCTTCTTGATATGCCCTTTTATATTGATAGTTTGAGGAGTGGTAATTCCAGCCAATGCATTACAAGATATGGTCAGATTCATTTCTTATTTCTCCAGGCTTTGTTCCTAGTGTATATCCTCTTCTTTTGATGTTTCTTGTTCCTTTTCTTTCTCCTCTTAATAATCTATGTAAAATAATTTCTTCTTGGCATACTTATGACCTTTAGTGTATTTTCTATCACAATTGTAACAAAACCCTTTTGCTCTTTTTTATTCCAATTCTTGTGGTGTCAACCTTGTAGGTTGTGGAAGGCTAGGAGAAACAACACTTCCATCTTTATAATTGTGAGTGGTAGGCTTGCTTGTTTCCATAGTTTTTCTTTCCACTTTTCTTGCCAACTTAAATGCCTTCTCCAACGAATCAAGTTCCCAAAGTTGAAACTCATGTTGGATGTTATCATTTCAAGTCTCGATGAACACATCAATCCTATGCTCCTCTGGAATATCTTTTACCCTTATATTCAATTTTTTGAAGTCCTCAATGTGCTCCATCATTGAACCCTTTTGTTTGAGATTTATCAATTAGCTTAAAAAAAGTGTTTCTTTTTGCATCCTGATAATGTGTTATTGTTTCATGCACAAAAATTGCCCAAGTGACAATTTTTTTACTAGAGAAAATCCATAGATACCATACAAATTGATTTTTTTCCAAATATAAAGTTGCAATGCATACCTTTTGTGTGTTGTTGGCATGTTGGCATCTAACCCAAGTTCAGAGTTGATTTAGCCAAACAAATCCTAGGACTACTGGCCCTTTCGGCAACAATCCGTGAAGCAAGGACTGAGGTCTCACCCGAAGTAGTATGGGATGGTGCTAGAACCAGGTTTCCACACCCTAGAGATGTTTGATGAGTTCAAGTGGTTTGTGGTTCGACCCTACGCACAAGTCTCTTAGCGCACTGTCCCGTACGTCACAGCCCAATATGCTACCTTCATGCAGCCCTATTCTGGGGCTGAACAGTGCTCTTCTACATTAATACCCAACTCCTTACTAGTATTCCAATGTTAGTTGATTATTTTAGCCTACTTGCATGCTTTGCATTAACAACATAAACCATTCATACAGGTGCACGCAGTAAATAAACAATATATTTGCAAATTATATCAAACATGATTTAACCCAATAACAGATACACAGAATTATGATAAACCTTCTCTTTATTAATTACTTCATCGGTTACAAACTCAACTCTGCCCTGTGCACTCAGCTACACGGATATGCACACTCAGCTGCAGACTACTAGGCCTCTGTGCACTTAGTTGTAGAGCCTTCTCCCACTCTATGACCTAAAGGAACACTTTACACTTGCGACTTGATCACTTAGACTTGTTATTCTTCTCCACCATTCCCTTGTTTTACACTTAGATCCTCACTCTACTTATATAATCCCATGGTCCGCAGACCATGGGTAGGCTGACATTACAATACAAGACTAGGGTAGATAACCTTGTGACTCTATTATATTTTTTCATCTCGCACCCATAATTCACAGAGCTTTACAACAAGATTGGGTCAAAACTTGGTCTTTAAGCCCAAAAACATGCCTTATAGGGATTGCATGCCCAACAGGCCCCCAACACAAACATCGTGACACACCCTCAAGTCACTCTGTCAGTGCAGCGATCTTTTCACAGAGTCCCTCAAACTCTTCTTAAATTGAGTGGAGGTCAGCAATGCACTGAGCTGCTGCTTGTTGGATCTGTTGCATACATTGTTCTAAGACCTCTATGTCTGGGGTGCTTCTATGCATCAATGTGTGCATCCCCTGTATGTTCGTGAGCATGCCTTCAATGTTTGTAATGATGGTGAAGGCATCGTCGATCCAAGGTTGGATGTGCACTTTGAGAACTGCCTCCTTGTGTTGTGTTGTGTCCACCTCCTCCTTTAGTGATTTAGCTTACTACATCCTCACAAGCCATTAGGTGAGGACCACTATCTGCGCAGTTCCTTGGACATTGTCATACTATTGTTGGAGTTTTCACACCTCTATCTTTAAGCACTGGAAGTTGGGGTCCTCCTATAGAGTTGTGAGGACCTCAAGTGTCTCTTACGAAATGCTAGTGCAGTCTCGCATTGCACCTCCGATCTCCTCCAATTCCATTATGATGGCGCTAGCATGCTGTTCTCTGACTTCTACGGGAGTGGATGGCTATGCCTTTAATCGCAGCTCGGTGATCTGAAGATTCAGATCCAACAAAACATTTGTCATTTCTTCATTGGCCTCATAGAATCCTACTACTAAGCTGTGGTTCTACACCTCTGCTGGTAGATCTGTTTGGATGGCCAGCTTGAAGATGCTTCAGCAAGTGTTGCCTTTCACCTACACTAGCTGCTGATTTTGTGACACCAATCTGTCATGTTGAAAGTTGAGTTTTTCCATATTTGATGATGAATTGGAGTGAATGACTCTCCCTACCACGCAACTTTTCCGTTATCCCATCTTGCAATAGATATAATGTCTCGCGCGGAAGGGCAGCTAGATTAACACCGAGACCTTTCGTCATGCTAACCAAAAACTTGTCGGCCTCATCTGATGTCAGTAGAGCCCCTTCCGTCAACAATGTTGTGTTTTTCATCCACGTGTACACCATCTACTCTCGTGTCATGGATCTAACTGCGAGGGCACCAACCTGAGGGGGGCATGCCTGTAATTCCTACAACTGTGCTATGAGAACCCCCAACATAATTTGGTTCTCCTACATGAAATCTTGGAGAGCCTCGTTTATGACATCGTGCACCATCTCGCCGATGTCATGCAGATCACCCTCAGTTAGGGTCATCGGGTCAATGGACAATTTTGATGCCTTGACCTTCTTCCTTGATCCTGCTCACTTTGTCGAGTGTTGGTGCCTCAACTATGTGGATGTTGTTCGTGGGTCTACGCCTCCTTCTATTTTTGCTTCCTCTACTGTGTGCCCTTGCGAAGGTGTTGTTTGGACCTCGACCATCTTCGTGGCTGCTTCTTGTGTTGCTGCTATTTCTGCGACCTTTTCCTGCTTGGCCGCCTTCTGTGCCACTTCCTTTGCTGCCCGCATCTCAGTTGTTGTAGTTTCATTCTCCCGTTTCTCAGCCAACTGTTCAATGTGAAGCTTGGTATCATCTTGCTTCTTCTGCATTATTGATCTCTCAAGTTTTTCAATGTCTAGGGTGCACCATTCTAGAGGCCATGCCTCCAAGACAATGAAAATGGCATCATCAATGGCTACAAAGGGTAGCCTTGTCCACTACTTTGCCAGATCCTTGTGTGCCCTGATATATACGTTGTGCATGTCTACCTTGAATTCTGCAAAATCCTACAAACTGTTGTAAATCATGGGTGATAAGTGTGGTTTACGGTTGATCCACATTCGGATGCTCATCTCCATGAGTACCCATAAGATCTTGCTGTCGCATATCCTTGTAGCATCCTTCGTGGCCCAAAGTGAAGTGTACTTCGTGGCCTCCAGTAATTTTCTATCAATTCTGGGGAATTGACTGTACTCTAGAAATTTCCCTGCTACAAGCACTATGGACAGTAATAGCCATGCATAGTGGAATATTTTACCCTACTCCTGGGCTTCACGACAATTCTCTAAGAATTTTTTTTACAGGAATTTACACCAATTAAACTAGACCCCCTCCATGTACTGCTCAGCCAGTGCGACCACCAACGTAGGTACCTTGTCGGCATGGTACTTGCACATAACTTATCTTACGAGGATTTGGGTTGCTATGGGTACAGCTTTTTCCTTGATATTGGAGATAGCGTAGCCCCTCTTCTTATTTCCCAGCTTGTACTTTGTCTTCATGGCCTCCGCGATGGCCAAATCACTGCCCTTTCCTTCTGATATGGTCGTGGGGCCTTTCATTGGTATGGAAGCTGAGAAACATGATGAATCAAGTCTGCCATGATGGGGATGGACTCTACCAGCGATAAATACCCATCATGCACTAGATAGAGTAGCTTCCTGATGACAAAAATGGTTATTGGGGCACGGTGGAAATGCGACACCCATAGTACGTTCAACAACCCAGCCTTTTCCACACTGAGCAACCACTTCCGCAGCTCTAACGTTGTCACCACCCCCATAGTGTTTTGCTTCATGATATTTCTAGTCTCAAGGTGAGGGAACTTCTTGCAATTGGTGAGGTCCCAATATTCAAATTTCATGATCGGCACATGGCCCAGGTGCATGCCCTCAAAGATAATGCCATTTGGGAGGAGCGGGATTTGGAGTGAACTCTTGGTATCATCTAGGTCATTGGGCACTCTGGCCTTCCCTTTTCGTTGAGAGACATAGGCAGGTAGTTTTGTCGCAGAGGGCATAGGTTAAGTATCCACCTCCATGTCTTCATATTCTTTAGCTAATGTTAGATTTTAATGGGATCAGCTGCTACAGGGATTCCTACAGGAGCTCCTGTAGCTGCTTCTCCCATTGAAATTTAAGCTTTCTCTGTGCTTGGAGATGTTAGGATGATGCCGAAAAAGTGGATAGAGATGGAGAGGAAAAGGGTAGGCTTTAGGTGAGGTGGATGATGTAGTTCCCTTTCTTATTTTTTTTGTTTTTTACTTTTTTCTAAGAAAGCTGTTTTTAATGGGTTTTTTCTTGGTCAGGAAGAAGAATGATGTTTGGGATGTGATCTAGGTCTAGAAATTATGGAAAAGAGGTTTGAAGACTATAGGAGGATTTATAAATCTTTTATGAAGCTTCCTTGTTGCTCAAACTACCTTTAAATTCCATTTCTGGCTATCTGTAATTTCTACAGGAGCCTCCTATAGAAAACACAGGGCCTCCTGTAGAAAACACAGTTTTTGAAAAAGAAGCACAGTCAGGTGAAAAAAATGTCAAGAATGATGGAGAAAGGTGATTGAAGTTAGGCTAGGTATTGGTATTGGTTTCAAAGCTCCCTTGGAACCTGTTGTTTCTTCCTTTAGTCCTCCTGCAAACCTGCAATACAACTAGAAATTCATTTCTCTTTTTCTTTTTCTCCTTTTTTTTTTTTTGAAACCAACCAAGGCACCTCAGGGAGGTTTTCACCCTAGTTGTCGGCCTTGGGTGCCTCCAAGGGAGGTTTTCACCCAGGGATCTTATTTTCTTTCTTCTCTCTTTTCTTTTTTCACACCACTGGGCCGCCTCAGGAGAGGTTTTCAACCCCATGATGGGACTCAAGCGCCTCATGGAGGTTTTCACTTGAGTCCTTATTATTTTTTGTTTTTTCTCTTTTCCTTCAATGAGTGGGTGAAGTGGAGGCCAAGACATGCTCCACTACCATCACTCACTTATTCGATCCTTCAATGATCTCTCTCTTGGAGAGGAGTTTCTTGTAGACTTTCAACCGGTGTCCATTAACAAGCATGGGAATGGCTTCATCATCAATGGTTCTGATCAAAACTGAACCACTATCATTGCATTTCTCCATAGTGTAGGGTCCTAGCCATCTTTTCCTTAGCTTGTCATTGAAATCTTTATATCTTGAATCATAGAGTAGTGCCCAATCTACCTCTTGAAATTGCTTCTCTTTGATGTTTTTGTCATGCCATATCTTCCTCTGAAGATGGTCTACCTTTGTATGGAGAAGGGCCTGCATTCTATGTTCATCAAATCCATTAAGCTGGAGTAATCTTTCTTTCTATGCATGGCTAAGGTCTAGGTCCAGCTGAGCTACCACCCTTAGGGTATTGAATTCAAATTCAAATTAAAAACAAAGCCTTCTTCCCATAGACCAGCTGGTAGGGTGTGAACCCTGTAGTGGTCTTCCATGTTGTGTTGTAGGTCCAAGTGGCCTCAACTAATCTATTCACCCAGTCTTTCCTACTGCTACTCACTACCTTTGTCAGGATCCCTTCCAATGCTTCATTCGTGAACTGCACCTGCCCATTGGCTTGTGGATGGTAAGGGGTGGAAGTCATGTCCTTGATTCTATGATGTGTGAGAAGGTATTCGGTTAGATTATAAGTGAACTGGCTACCTTGATCTGTAACCAACTATCTTGGATACTCAAACTTGTAGAATATGTTTTCCTGCAAAAACTCAGCTACTTTTTCCCCTGTCGCTACTTTGATTGCTTTTATCTCTGCCCACTTTGTCAGGTAGTCAATGCACACAATGATGTATTGCTTTTGTTTTGAATGAGGACTGATAGGCCCCACAAAATCCATGCCCCACTTCTCAAATGGCTCACAGGTCACTTTAGGTTGCATGGGAATTTCATCCTTTGGAGTGGGTTTCCCCATCCTTTGATACCGATTACACTGGCTGACATACCTCCTCACATCCTGATGAAGAGTGGGCCAATAGTAGCCTGCTTGCAATATCTTGAAGGCAGTTCTTTTTGCTACAAAATGACCTCCACAAGGCCCATCATGACAGGTCAGGAGGATGTCAAAAAGTTCCTCCTCCCTGACACATCTTCTCAAGATCTAATCTGGGCCAAGTTTGAAGATATTTCCCCTAATCCAGGCGAACGGGGTGCTTTTACTTACTATTTTTCTCTTCTCTTTTGAGGATAAGTGTGTTGGGACTTGTGTTGAAACCAAGTAGTTTGCTATATCAGAAAACCATGTAGAGAGTACTGAGATAGAAAACAAGTGTTCATCTGGCATTTGATCATCCACCATTCCTTCTTCACCTGCAGGCAAATTTACTTTAGACAAAAAATCAGCAATAACATTTTCTTTACTAGGCTTATCAACAATGGTCAAATAAAACAGCTACAGTAAAAGCAACCATCTAATAATGTGAGCATTTACATCCATTTTCTTCATTAAATATCTAATTGCAGAATGATTAGTGTGCATAAAGGTTTGATAGCTTGTGAAGTAATGTCTGAATTTGTTTAAGGAATGTACGACGGCTAGGAGTTCCTTTTTGGTGACTGTATAGTTTAGCTTCACCTTTGACAAGTTTTTGCTTATAAAGTATATGGCATAAGGTAACGTTTCATCAATTTTTCCCAAGGCTACTCCTATTTCTTTGTTCAAGACATTTGTGTGAAAGTGGAATGGTAGGGCCCAGTTTGGGCCTCTCAGAAATGGCGCAGTCACGAGCTTGCTCTTCAAGGTATCTAGGGCTTCTTGACAATTTTCTGACCACATAAATTCAACATCTTTTTCCAAAATACCAAACAATGGAGAGGCTAGCTTGCTAAAATCTTTAATGAATCTCTCGTAATACCCAGCTAAACCTAGGAAACTTCTGACATCTCTAACATTTTGAGGAGGTGGAACCTTTTGGATGATGGCAATTTTGTTGGGGTCCACTTGCAATCCATGTTGAGATATTTCATGACCTAGCACGGTCCATTCAGTCATCAAAAATTCACATTTATCCAGACTAAGGGACAGGTTCATCTCAGTACACTTGTCTAGAACTTTTCCTAGGTTAGATAAAGCTTCCTGAAAGTCAGAGCCATAAGGAGTAAAGTCATCCATGTATATCTCTACTACATCATGAACTAATTCAGAGAATATACTCAATAGCACTCTTTAGAAAGTGGCTAGAGAATTAAAAAAACCAAAAGGACGGACCCGATATGCAAAGGTACCCTAAGGACAAGTGAAAGTGGTTTTATCTTGGTCTTTCGGGCTGATTTGAATCTGATTGTCCCCACTAAACCCATCTAGGAAAGAGAAAAACTTTTTCCCTGCCAGACCATCTAATACTTGATCTATGAAAGGTAAAGGAAAATGGTCCTGTTAGCTCTGTAAGATAACATCAATTTGCCAAAGTCGGATGCATATTTTGTCCGCAGTCACATTCAAAGGAGCATCTATGGTGGTTTCCCTCACACTCCCCTCTACCCTCATCACCCTCCATTGGTCTTTATTTCCCATGCTTCCATCGAAAATCCTATTAAAAGTCCTTTCCGAGTCTCGGGCGTTAATGCACATGAAACTTTATGAAACCCACGCCCACACACCCACTCGCCTTCATAAAGTCGCCCTGTATCCCCAGCCATTGATCTCGACAACCTTGATCTAACGGCTCCCATCATAGAAACTCGCGCAACCCTTCCCCACCATTCGATCATCTTTCCCTGTGATCGAATGGTAGTCGTGTCCCTCGCACCATCAAGCTAACCTCGTGTTACCCCACGGGGAAAGCGGTTTCATCCTACCCCACCAGCCATGTGTCATGCAATGAATGGGATTGCTTCCCCACATACGATTACCCCTCGTCCTCCAATAGCAGTGTGAGCAATACTGCTGACCACTTAAACCCGTTTTGCCCGCCCGTTAACCCCCACATATCTTCCAACCCAATGATCATTGGATCTACTCGTATGAGATCTGAGGGCCCTTGTCTATTCCGCTTCCATACCTCCCACCTCCTTCGATCTCCTAGTGGACTCATCTCTACCGTGTATCCATCCTATCCAATGACCGATATTTCTCCTCCATCTGACCACTCCACCCACTGTACAATCCACGTATTATAACCATTCTATGCTCCCGAAAGGACGAAGGTGGTAAGTTTCTGGTACCAGGTGTGTTATCACTCAGGTTGTTCCTGTTGACTCCCAAGGGAATACGGCCGAGGTAACCACAAACCAATCTTTGGACTACAGGTCCTAGCCTACCAGTGGTCAGAGAGGGCTCTCTCTTTAGGATTTAACTTTGTTTAAGGAATGATTTTAGGCTAGATATGAGGCACATGGGTTTTGGTTTTGATTGATGGGATGGTTGATCTATTCAAATAGAGTTGGCATGCAAAGTGTAAGAAGTTCAAACCATTGGGCATGGATTCATGACTGTGAACTGAAGGGTGTGTCTTCTTTGGCAGAAGAGGGGAATATGGAGCAGGATAGCTACACATGGCACAATGATTTATGCTGGAACAAGGATGAAATGAAGGTCAGGGGATGAGAGGCAATCAAGGATCTTTCATCCAGCCAAAGAGGGAAAGTGGATGAATAATATCTAGGAGCAATGAAGAATTCCCAGACATCATTCATATGTGAAGGGAATAGCTTAAACATGCGAAATTAAGAATGCATATTCATCGCTAATTCGGAGGAAAACATGGAAAGTTACAAGAATTGAGCACAAAGGGCATGAAAACCAATTATGGTCTATTGTTTTTTCCTGCAACTTAGATTATGATATATATTTGGTACAACTATGTATAAACTGATAAATGAAGGGAGGAAAAACTTATTGAACCATGAGCAAGCATGAGAATTCCATACCAATTTCTTTAGCCATTAAAGCACAACCAGCCAGTTCAGATGCAAGCATTCTAGCAATCTTTGATTACAGAAGTTCTTAATATTTACAGTGTAGCTCTCAAAATGAGAGATCAGCCAAACAACCCACCAACCCTTATTACATTGTTCAGGGTTGTATTTATAGGAAAAATATCTACAACAAAGATCTGCTAGAAGATCTTTTTAGGAAATAAATGCAGTTAACCTAACTTGTCTTATATGTCATGAAAATATCTATCTAATGTTGCGCTGGGGGCAGTTGTTTCAAAAATGAGGCTATCTGTCTTTTGCTGTTATGCGCTGGCCATTCAACATGACTGCGCATTGGTCTCTATTCCACTTCTCTTGAGTGGCTTTACTGTGCATTAACTGTGGTCTGAGAGCCTTAAATGGCTTGACCGCTTTCTTATGGTCAATTTGATACTCTTTGCCGCTTCACTGATACTCTTTAATTGAATCTAGGCTTCTTATTTTCTCTGATATGCTAAAAATTGTTAAATCACCCCTTTTATGCCCTTTCGAGGTAAAAATAACTGTTGAAAATAAAGATTCCCCATTTTGGCCTATTTCCTGTAACGATGCGCGATTAGCGCTAAGCGCTAATCGCGCATCAAAAAACTGCCTCAGAATTTGACTACGGGCCTCCGAAGCATCGATTTCTCACTTCCATGCTTTCCTTTTGGCGGATGACGTCAGCAGTATGGCAGGTGACATCAGCGGTACGGTGGGTGATGTCAGTAGTGGGACCTAGTACGGATGATGATGTTAGCAGCGTGACGTGGCAGGGTGATGTGGCAGGGTGACGTGGTGCTTACGTCATGCAAGGTGGGAAGCGGTAGGTTGGCGTGGCAGGGTGACGTGGTGCTTACGTCACGCAAGGGGGGAAGCGGTATGCAGTTTTAGGCGCACTTCCTTTGGGCATGGGTGGTTTCGGAGGAGGGGGCTCCGCCACAGCCAAGAGGGTGATGCGTGGCGAGAGTACGACAGGAAAACCACCCATCTTCCGGACGCTAACCCCCAGCACATTGGGGCAGGAAAAGGCCTGCCTACCGTAGATCTTAGGGCACGCCAGATCTAATGGCTGACGGGACAGGTAAGACGGCGGAAGGTTAGGGACGGGGCCCGCGCGCTGTTTTACCATTTTTTGTTCATACGGCGGGGGTAAACATTAGAAATGTGGGTTTTTATGAAGGGAAAAGTGTAACATAAAAGATCGGAGGGAGGTTTTATGCCATGGGAGGAGTCCAAAGGCATTAAAAGACAGTTTTTGAGACAAAAGAAGGGTTCTTACTAAGTTTCAGGCAAACTTAGTAATTGCCAAGGGATACTTTATGGTTATTTTTCAACCACAGGGGGGGATAAGTATATAGGGGAGTTGTTTAACATAGTTTTAGTAGGGGAAGGGGAGATAGATAGGGAGTTACATAATAAAGTTAGCAATTAATATGACTTGGTGAAATGGAAATGTAAGGGAAATGATGCTAAGTCCAAGATCTAGAACTTAGACATGCGATTTGAATGAGATATGGAGAAATGATTTTACACAAGAAATGTGGCTTCTTTTCATTGAGGAAAGTCAAAACTTGACTTGATATTTGACACAAATGAACTGAAAGCAGGACTTGTTGGGCAGATCCAAAGGTCCTTGGGGGGATGTTAGTAAATGATTTCTGAGGGGATGAAGGGGAAGTTAGTCATGCTTCCACTGTTGTACCATCAAGTCACTGCCCGATGCCAATGCCATAAATGATATGAGTCGTTCTTGACAAGACCACAAGTGATTACCAATCTGCTCCTGCAACCTCAAACTACCTACCTAGCCTAATACACCTAACATTTTTTCTTCTTTTGGTTTGGGTGCACTTGAACTTGCAAACCCAACTTTATAACTTTTCTTTTTTACTGTCCTTCTATCTGCATCTATACTTATTTCATCCAGGGGCTTAGATTAGACTATTGAGCACCCTTGCTTCTCTACCTATCTAAGAATCTTCCTAGATTAAGCTGCTTGGACAGACAATGATTTTCTATATTCTACAACATGAAATTGGATCCTAGGGAGACCAAGATTAAGCTGTTTGGACCTCCCTTTAACTGAAAATTCTTCAAAAATGGAATAACTCCTCAAAATTGGAATACAATAGAGGCACTTAGGCTGGCATACTCTCATGGACACTTCTTTGGCCTGAGTATCAAATATGGAACATTGCAGCCTGCGGAGCATGACATATTTGGCATGTAAAAATGTCAATCATGAAAGATGAATACCTGCTATGAGCAGGAGGCTAACAGTGGCTCCACCTGGGGATGACCTTTACTCCTGAAAGGCCAAGAACAGCAGGTCAGAATTCCTTTATCTTCACTTGTTGCTATACTCTGAAGACTTTCCTTTGTTGGCTGCTTGATTTATGAACATGACATCAGACCTTGAAGAGCTTATGGCCTTCACTTTAGGCTTCAACTACAGCAAGCTTGCTGTCCAAACAGAAAACTAAAATCCTACCTACCTACTCTAACTAGCACTTACTTTGTTGTTAGGTGAAATGAAATAACCAGTGCAACCACTTAAGTATTATAAGAATGAACGAGCTTTGCTGCTTGTGCTTGCTGGTGAAAAAACCTGAGATCTTGAAATCGGATATAGCTTTGTTAATCTTTGAGAAGACCAGGAAACTGCTGACCTCCTTTGCTGAAACAAGAAACTATACAAAAGGGTCCTGCAACATATATACATTATTCCCGGACTGAATTAAAGAACTGTACAAAAGTTTGGGATCACTATCATGCCTTGGAATAGAGATATCATCAACATTTTGATATTGGGGCACATAGCATGTTAGTGGAGAAGAGAACCTCTTTACTTCATCATACCCCCTGTTAGCACATGAATCATATAAAACCTGAATTGATATTTGCAATTTGTTACAAGCAGGCTCATCTGGCCCTTGATTGATCTATGCAGGCTATTTCTCTTCTTCTTTGAAAACCTCAGATGGTTGAACACAAAGAGGTAGGGGATCCACTTAGATCACTTGGTCATGAACCGCCGCTCTCGAATCTTCCTCAATTTGATATTCAATGGCTCCTTGGGGCTGCAAAACTGGAGGCAATGTATTTTGAACACTGGTTTGGGCTTCCTCCAGATGATCAATATCAACACTTGCTGATATTTTCTTATTAAATGTATGATAGTTCTCCTTAATAAATTGAAAAGAATCCACATAGACAGGTAAAGTTCCTTCGCTAAAATCAAAATCTTCTGTGCTTTCCTCCTTTACTTCATAGTTGAGATAGGCATGTTGATCATTGATTTTGGGCTGCTGACCCTGAATTTTGCTTTCTGCCAAACTAGGTTCTGACTCCTCTGCAAGGTTGATTTGGTCATTAGGCTCATCATCATCATCATACTTATCGTACTTTGGCAAGCAGTTGGAAGAAGAGAAGATGTTATGTTCATATAGTATATCAGGAGATTGCTCCATCATGTATGGTTGTACGAATATGTCATATGTTTTGTGGTAGGTTTTTTCATGAATTTCATTACTTTCCTCTTGCAAAACAGATGTGTTCAAGTGCTCTAAACATTCCACTTTCATTGTGATCATTTCCTGTGACCTTTGTAACCGACCATGAAGTCTTTCTTCTTGCTCTACTTTGCGGTTTTCCTCCCTGATTTTCAGATTTGCCTCTATGTCCACTACCGTGTCCTGCATTTTTTTCATAGTGGATGGCCTCCTTTCTCTTAAACAGAACTCTATTTCTGAGTCAAAATCTCTTGTATAATTCATTAGAGCTCAATTAGGGGGAGGTCTAATATTCAAAGGCAGAGAATGATAAACTTGATTGAATCGATCATGAAATTGTTGAACAGATTCACTTGGACTTCTTTTTAACTGATTATATTCTTCAATGAGCAGGAGGAAATTAAGTTTGATCATCCATCTATCAAGGAAGAGCTTGGAAAACTGTTGAAGATTAGAGATGCTAGCCTCAGGCAATGCTTTAAACCAAGTCTTAACTTCGCTTTGCAAAGAAAGGGCAAACAACCTGATACTAACATCCTCATCCTCCACTTCAAATATATTAAGATAGTCTTCAAAGGCTTGGATATGCTTTTGAGTAGTATTACCATTCTCTCCATCAAATCTTGGGAGATAGTCAGGATGATTTTGGGGCAGAGGATTAAGCACGAGAGGCAAAACAAAAGGCTTATATCTGTCAGGAACTTTACGAGGCACATGATTATGTACAGGGATTGGCTGAATGGACTCTACATGAACAAGGATAGAATGATTGGTTTTGACATTTGTTTCCTCCTTGGCTGTATAATGATTCTCAGCAGCTTTTAAAGGTTGTTGTTGTAATGTGCAAGGAGGCCTTTCAACAATATTTTCAAAAGGCAAGTCATGAAAATTTAATTTAGAATCGTTTTTAAAATACAATATACACAGCAAAATTTTATGGAAGAGAAAGAACATGACCTGATCCAGGTCAAAAGCCTGATCTACTCATATATTTCTCTTGGGTTCATTTCTCTAGTCGAGTCTTTATTATGAGGATTATGTGGATTCTCCAGGTGGATAAGTAAATCAACTTTGAAGGGCCTCATCTCTGTCCACCACACAGATCAGGACTTAGTATGCAACAAGAAGCAAAGTATTTTTTGACATTTTTGTGATTTTTTGTGATTTTTCAAAATAAGTTTAGGAATTATTCGAAAGGAAAACTAATTAAAAATGGGGATTTACAGTAATGAACAGATGATTTTCCCCATCGGAGTCGCCATTATGTTATCACTCAGGTTGTTCCCTTTGACTCCTAAGCGAATACGGCCGAGGTAACCACAAACCAATCTTTGGACTGCAGGTCCTAGCCTACCAGAAATCAGAGAGGGCTCTCTCTTTAGGATTTAACTTTGTTTAAGGAATGATTTTAGGCTAGATATGAAGCACATGGGTTTTGGTTTCAATTGATGGGATGGTTGATCTATTCAAACAGAGTTGGCATGCAAAGTGTAAGAAGTTCAAACCATTGGGCATGGAGTCATGACTGTGAACTGAAGGGTGTGTCTTCTTTGGCAGAAGAGGGGAATATGGAGTAGGATAGCTACACATGGTATAATGATTTATGCTGGAACAAGGATGAAATGGAGGTCAGGGGATGAGAGGCAATCAAGGATCTTTCATCTAGCCAAAGAGGGAAAGTGGATGAATAATATCTAGGAACAATGAAGAATTCCCAGACATCATCCATATGTGAAGGGAATAGCTTAAACATGCGCAATTAAGAATGCATATTCATCACTAATTCAGAGGAAAACATGGAAAGTTACAAGAATTGAGCACAGAGGGCATGAAAACCAATTCTGGTCTATTCTTTTTTCTTGCAACTTAGATTATGATATATATTCGGTACAGATATGTATAAACTGATAAACGAAGGGAGGAAAAACTTATTGAACCATGAGCAAGCACGAGAATTCCATAGCAATTTCTTCAGCCATTAAAAGCACAACCAACCAGTTCAGATGCAAGCATTCCAGCAATCTTTGATTATAGAAGTTCTTAATATTTACAGTGCAGCTCTCAAAATGAGAGATCAACCAAAC
Organism: Pinus taeda; assembly: GCA_000404065.3. Lineage (NCBI taxonomy): Eukaryota > Viridiplantae > Streptophyta > Pinopsida > Pinales > Pinaceae > Pinus > Pinus taeda. Next base: position 78,236 of record APFE031540308.1, on the reverse strand, counting down.
AACCCACCAACCCTTATTACATTGTTCAGGGCTGTATTTATAGGCAAAATATCTACAACAAAGATTTGCTAGAAGATCTTTTTAGGAAATAAATGCAGTTAACCTAACTTGTCTTATAAGTCATGAAAATATCTATCTAATGCTGCGCTTGGGGCAGCTATTTCAAAAATGAGGCTATTGTCTTTTTCTATTATGTGCTGGCCATTCATCATGACTGCGCATTGGTCTCTGTCCACTGCTCTTGAGTGGCTTTACTGTGCATTAACTGTGGTTTGAGAGCCTTAAATGGCTTCACCGCTTTCTTATGGTCAATCAGATACTCTTTGCCGCTTCATTGATACTCTTTAATTCAATTTGGGCTACTTCTTTTCTCTGATATGCTAAAAACTGTTAAATCACCCCTTTCTACCCTTTCGAGGCAAAAATAACTGCTGAAAATAAAGATTTTCCATTTTGGCCTATTTCCTGTAGCGATGCGGGATTAGCGCTAAGCGCTAATCGCGCATCAAAACATTGCCTCAGAATTTGATTCCGGGCCTCCAAAGCATCGATTTCACACTTGCGCGCTTTCCTTTCGGTGGATGACGTCAGTAGTATGGCGGGTGATGTCAGCGGTATAGCGGGTGACATCAGCAGTGGAGCCCAGTATGGATGATGACGTCAACAGGGTGATGTGGTGCTTACATCATGCAAGGGGGGAAGCGGCAGGTTGACATGGCAGGCAGGGAAAATTTTAAGAACCCCCCTAAATTTATAAGTATAATAAATGGGCGAATCTACATGGTATATAGGAAAAATGGAAGGCGATTTTATCAATAATATAATATGTATATATAATTTTCTAGCGAATCTCTCAACAAGCATGGCGAATATTCTACTCAATTATAAAATCTTGTAAGATCTTGGTATTACCATGGGTTATCATAAACCTGGAGCTTAAAAATTATTAT
>APFE031540308.1:22580-77266 GCA_000404065.3 Pinus taeda | reverse complement strand
GATAGAATTTCCCCTTTAAATAGTCTATGCTCACATAAATACCATGGGTCAATACCATGGGTTATCATAAACCTGGAGGTTAAAAATTACTATTAGTAATTTATAAAAATTAATAGTTGATTTTTATTTTATTTTTATTTAACCAAGCTAAAATGTTTAACATACATTAAATTACAACATCCATTTTTACTCTTGATCGGATCAAATATTTTTTCACTCTATGCTAGTTTGCATATCACGATGGGGTTAGTAGATCAAGAGTAAAGATGGATCTATTCTGGTTTAATTCCCCCATTTAAATAGGCTACATTCCAAGTGAATACCATGGGTCAATACCATGTGCCATTTTGGTGAATACCATGGGTCAATACCATGTGCCATTTTGGTGAATACCATGGGACAATACCATGTGCCAATTTAATTTTTATAAATAGTAGATCCATAGTAAAGATGGATCTATGCTGGGTTAATTCCCCCATTTAGGCTACATTCCAGGTGAATACCATGGGTCAATACGATGTGCCATTTTGGTGAATACCATGGGACAATACCATGTGCCATTTTAATTTTTATAGATAGTAGATCCATAGTAAAGATGGATCTATGCTGGGTTAATTCCCCCATTTAAATAGGCTACATTCCAGGTGAATACCATGGGTCAATACCATGTGCCATTTTGGTGAATACCATGGGACAATACCATGTGCCATTTTTATTTTTATAAATACTAATATTAGGGTTAATAATGTTTTTTTGCATGGTATTAATAACAATCTAGTCCATGGTATTTGTCCCATAGTATTTTGCCCATAGGTTTCACCTAAATATAACGCATTTTGAGTTTTCGTAAATTATAAGGTACTTATGAAGTAAATATAAAAAAATGTTTTTATTGGTTACCATATCTCTCGTTTATTTATATTTTTATTAATTTACCATACCTCTTTTACAAATATGGTATTTGGCCCATACGATTCACTTAAATAAAACCTCTTTCTTGAGCCTTCATAAATAGAACGAGGGTTATGGACTAAATATAAAAAGAGGTTTTATTTATTTACCATACATCTAGTTTATTTATAAAAAGAGGTTTTATTTATTTACCATACATCTAGTTTATTTATATTTTTATTTATTTACCATACCTTTGGAGTAAGTATAAAAAGACGTTTTATTGATTTACCATTTACCATACCTCCACTTTACTTATATTTTTATTTGTTTACACCTTTGCATGTATATAAGGTGACTTATGGAGTAAATATAAAAAATGTTTTATTTGTTTACCATACCTCTTTTATAAATATGGTATTTGGCCCATAGGATTCACTTAAATAAAACCTATTCTTGAAAATGGGCGAATGGATTCACTTAAATAAAACCTATTCTTGAAAATGGGCGAATGGAAGGTTGTAACTCCTAATTTCAAGGGCTAAATTTACCTTTTTTACCCTCTCCCTTAAAATAAGGTGGGCTATTTGAGGTGATTTGTAAAAATGTACTATGATACAAAATATTCGCCCACTAAAAATTTAAAACCCCTTAATTTCGCCAAAGGGCGAACATTCGCCCCTAAAATTTTCTATGATGGCAGGGTAACGTGGTGCTTACGTCATGCAAGGGGGGAAGCAGTAGGTTGACCTGACAGGGTGATGCGGTGCTTACGTCACGCAAGGGGGGAAGCGGTATACGGTTTTAGGTGCACCGCCTTTGGGCATGGGTGGTTTCAGAGGAGGGGGCTCTGCCACAACCGGGAGGGTGACGCGTGGTGGGAGTACGACGGGAAAACCGCCCATCTCCCGGACGCTAACCCCCAGCAAATCGAGGCAGGAAAAGGCCTGCCCACCGTAGATCTTAGGGCGCGCCAGATCTAACGGCCGACGGAACAGGTAAGACGGCAGAAGGTTAGGGACGGGGCCCATGCACTGTTTTAGCATTTTTTTATTCATACGGAGGGGTTAAACATTAGAAATGTGGGTTTTTATGAAGGGAAAAGGGTAACATAAAAGATCAGAGGGAGGTTTTATGCCATGGGAGGAGTCCAAAGGCATTAAAAGATGGTTTTTGAAACAAAAGGAGGGTTCTTACTAAGTTTTAGGCAAACTTAGTAATTCCCAAGGGATACTTTATGGTTATTTTTCAACCACAGGGGGGGATAAGTATATAGGGGAGTTGTTTAACATAGTTTTAGTAGGGGAAGGGGAGATAGATAGGGAGTTACATAATAAAGTTAGCAATTAATATGACTTGGTGAAATGGAAATGTAAGGGAAATGATGCTAAGTCCAAGATCTGGAACTTAGGCATGCGATTTGAATGATATATGGAGAAATGATTTTACACAAGAAATGTGGCTTCTTTTCATTGAGGAAAGTCAAAACTTGACTTAATATTTCACACAAATGAACTGAAAGCAGGACTTGTTGGGCAGATCCCAAGGTCCTTGGGGGGATGTTAGTAAATGATTTCTGAGGGGATGAAGGGGAAGTTAGTCATGCTTCCATTGTTGTGCCATCAAGTCACTGCCCGGTGCCAATGCCATAAATGATATGAGTCCTTCTTGACAAGACCACAAGTGATTACCAATCTGCTCCTGCAACCTCAAACTACCTACCCAGGCTAATACACCTAACATTTTTTCTTCTTTTGGTTTGTGTTCACTTGAACTTGCAAACACAACTTTACAACTTTTCTTTTCTACTGTCCTCCTATCTACATCTATACTTATTTCATCCAGGGGCTCAGATTAGACTATTGAGCACCCTTGCTTCCCTACCTATCTAAGAATCTACCCAGATTAAGATGCTTGGACAGACAATGATTCTCTATATTGTACAACAGGAAATTGAAACCTAGGGAGACCAAGATTAAGCTGTTTGGGGCTCCCATTAACTGAAATTTCTTCAAAAATGGAATAACTCCTAAAAATTGGAATACAGCAGAGGCACTTAGGCTGGTAGACTCTCATGGACACTTCTTTGGCCTGAGTATCAAATATGGAACATTGCAGCCTACGGAGCATGACATATTTGGCATGTAAAAATGTCAATCATGAAAGATGAATACCTGTTATGAGCAGGAGGCTAACAAGGTGCATTTCCTCTCCCACAACCACATTCAAGAAATAGAATGGTTGAAGAACGAAAAGGACATGCCTCGAGCAGTTGAATTCAATTATCAGTTATGGAACTTCATCCATAGGATACTCCACCTGCTAGAGAAGTACAACAAAGCATCTGAGAAGATCAATTTTGTTCATTAAAGAAAGCAGATCGTAACAGAGACTCCATCAGGGAGTTAAAGCAGTTGGTGGTCAATTACGACCCCTCCACGCATAGAACAGCATAACCTCTTTGTAATCAAACTGTATATATACCAAAAAAGACAATGTGATGATGGTTGATGGTTGTTGTTTTGATGTGAGGTTCAACTTCTGGAGACTGTAACTACTTTGATACTTGCAGCGTCTGGCCTTCATTTTCAACTAATATAAGCTTCTTTTGTTGTTAATTGCTCACTTTCCACTTCTTCTCTATTCTAGGTTGTGCCTGTTATTCGTTTGTTCATGTGCTCTTTATATTTAGCATTTGAGGGGCTGACATCCCACCTCTATGTTAGAATCTTGTATGTATCGTTGGATGTGTTATGTAGGTTTCTTTTTATTTGCTGCCAGAGAGATCTCATCATGTATGTGCATTAGAAAATAGATTTGCAGACCTTTTACTAGATGTAGCCGGCCATCACAGGGTCCTGCGCATCTACTGGTGTGGTCAGTATTCTCCATATTGACTTAATCCTTAAACTGTGAGTTATTATTTGTCTAAAGCCTTGTAGTCTAGGGGTTTTCACCCATGTCTGGAGTTAAGCATTGTAGAAGTGGTTATCTAGCTTGAACAAGCATCATACCTTCCATTCATCCATTTCCAAAATTATTTTGAGTTTGTAATGTTCCCGAGCATCTCTGAGATACAACCTAGGAGATTTTCTTTGGGTGATAACATTAATTGGCGTCGTTTTCGGGGAGAGGAGATTGAAGCTCAGCTTCCCTAGGAGATGACATAGTTCCAAATTTTGATGATAGACAAAGTCTTGGCACATTTCTGGTTGTAATCATATATCTGGCGACTCCACTAGAGGGAGACTAACCTTTGGTGACTCCACATTATAGTCCTGGCTCAGTTTGTGAGGCATACTCGAATAAATCCTCATAAATCACTAGTTGCCCTAGTGCCTGACCCTAAGAAGATTATCAAAGCAAAGAAAACATCACAGAAAGGAGCATCAGGATTAGGTAAGCCTAAAAGGTCCCATGTATCTCTGCTAGTGTAGAAATACCTTCAAAGATTCATACAGCTCCTATTCATTCATTTCCCTTTCAGATCTCAGTCCAAAGAAAGTATCCCATGATGTCCATCATATTCCTCTGTCCCTGTCATCCATTTCATTGATCCATATCACTCAGTCTACCAGTATCATTCCACCTGCCTCAGTCATGGCAGGTCAGCAAGCTCCTACAAAGATAGAAAGAATTATAGCTACTAGGCATGGACCCTTGGTCTTTCCTATCCTTTTTGAATGCCATGCATGTAGGAGATTATCAGGAAAATATGCCTAAGTTTATTGGTAAAGAAGGACTAACAGCTGAAGAGCACCTTGAATCGTTTTATAGCTATACGGACAACCTAGATATCAATGAAGAGGATTTGTGGATGAGGGTTTTTGTCCAAAGCCTAGAGGGAGAAGCTAGAAAATGGTTGAAATAATTACCCCCTAGGTCTATTTTAGACATTGAGGCTTTAGATGATGTGTTCCTAAAGCATTGGGAGGATAAGAAGGATCTACTCTATTATCATACTAAATTTGGGAACTTGCAGAGGGAGAGTGGTGAGCTATTGTCAGATTTCAATATCAGGTTCGACCACATGTACAGCAGAATGCCAGTTGAAGTGAAACCTATCCCTACTTCTTCTATGCTTACTTATGCCAATGCCTTTGATTCTTAGTTCTTCCTGTTGTTAAGAGAAAGAATATGTGCTTATTTTACTGATATGAAAGGTGCAGCCTTTGAAGTAGAATCAAACATCATGGCTGCAGAAAGATTCGAAGGTGATGCTGAAAGAAGAAGACAGGGGGGTGAGTCCTCGTCATCCTCAGATCCTGAGATCGATATATTGGCCAAAATGATAGAGTTAGTTGGATATTTTGCAGAAAAGCAAAGATGCAAATGAAGGCCAAAGGGTGAAAACTCTTTTTCAGAATATAGTCATGGAAGAAGAGCAGTATGAAGAATAGGATGAGGTCCATGGTTTGGAAGACGAGGGAACTGCCCCTTTCTTAACCCGAGTTGCCTTCGAAAAGTCATTATCCAGAAGCACTGCTCATGAGTTTGTTGTGCCTGCAGAACAACAAGCTTATCATCAGGAGAAATCAGCAGCAGGTCCCACCATCCTCAGAGAGTCTGAGCCTAAAGGAAACCCATCTTCTAATGACTATGCATATCTACAAACTGGTCTGCCTGCTATTATTCCCTGCACAGTGACCAAAAAGGGAGAGGAAAGCTCCCCATCGTCTTTTGTCCCTCTATCTGCTCAAGTGGAAATCCCTCACAGTTGCCCACTAGGCACTGAGGCATACCATAACTCAATGCGCAAGGCTGATACTGATCATCTCAGTCTTGATATTCTGATGCCTACCCAGGTGGCCTCCACATAGCTTAAAAGGGCAGCTTGCCAGATGATAGAGGAAGAGGGTGCACAGTTCTGGGACTCCTCCTTGGAGGTGGACTGTTCTAAGAAAAATGAATGAGCAGATGATGTCTCTGTGTCCCCCGCAAAAGAATACATTGGTTCACCATTCATATTAGTTGTGCGGACCACAAATGACATAGAGAAGTACACAGCAACCATGGTTATTCAGCAAGTTTACAAAGGCTTCCATGAAGAACATCCGAGGATGAGAGTACAGAAAGGGGATGAAATTTGATCCATATCTACTAGATAAGATCAAATGCCCCAAACTTTCTGAGGTATAGGATAAAATAAACCCAATTTTGCAAATCTATGATGAATGGACCGAGAGGCAGAGAAACAGTTTTGATGGTCCTATAGATGGCCAATTTTTGAATATTTATGTTGTTTAAGGTTTTCGAGCCTTAATTATTGTAATCATTTTATTTTACAGGTTTTAGCGTAGACTTTATTAGACTCCGTGCCTAATGAAATATTAGGAAATGTTTTTAAGCTTATTTTATATGAAGGCATTGGTCTGCAATTCTTGAGACCTCACAGGGAGGATCTCATCCCCAGAAGGAGCCAGTGTTAGCTCGCCATATAACAGCAATTTCCCAAAGTTGGATGCATATTTTGTCCATGGTCACATTCAAAGGAGAAGCTATGGTGGTTTCCCTCACACTCCCCTCTACCCTCATCACCATCCATTGGTATTTATTCCCCATGCTTCCATCGAAAATCCTATTAAAAGTCCTTTCCGAGTCTCGGGTGTTAATGCACATGAAACTTTATGAAACCCGTGCCCGCATGCCCACTCGCCTTCATAAAGTCACCTTGTATCCCCAGCCATTGATCTCCATGACCTTGATCTAATGGCTCCCATCGCAGAAACTCACGCAACCCTTCCCCACCGTTCAATCATCTTTCCCCGGTATCAGATGGCAGTCGCATCCCTCGCACCATCAAGCTAACCACACATTACCCTATGGGGAAAGCAGTTTCATCCTACCCTGCCAGCGATGCATTGTGCGATGAATGGGATCGCTTCCCCACATACGATTACCACCTGTCCTCTGATAGCAGTGCGAGCAATACCATTGACCACTTAAACCCATTTTCCCCACCCGTTAACCCCCGTGTATCTTCCACCCCAATGATCATTGGATCTACTCGTATGAGATGTGACGACCCTTGTCTATTCCGCTTCAATACCTCCCACCTCCTTCAATATCCTAATTGACTCATCTCTGTCGTGTATCCATCCTATCCAATGACCGATATTGCTCCTACATCCGACCACTCCGCCGACTGTAAAATCCACATACTATAACCATTCTATGCTCCCAAAAGGATGAAGGTAGTCAGTTTCTGGTACCAGGTGCATTTCCTCTCCCACAACCGCATTCAAGAAACAGAATGGCCGAAGAACGAAAAGGACATGCCTCGAGTAGTTGAATTCATTTATCAGTTATGGAACTTCATCCATAGGACACTCCAACTGCTCGAGAAGTACAACAGAGCATATGAGAAGATCAATTTTGTTCATTAAAGCAAGCAGATCGTAACAGAGACTCCATCAGGGAGTCAAAGCAGTTGTGGTCAATTACGACCCCTCCATGCATAGAACACCATAACCTCTTTGTAATCAAACTCTATATATACCCAAGAAGACAATGTGATGATGGTTGATGGTTGTTGTTTTGATGTGAGGTTCAAATTCTGAAGACTGTAACTACTTTGATACTTGCAGTGTCTGGTCTTTAGTTTTTAGCTAATATAAGCTTCTTTTGCTATTAATTGCTCACTTTCCACTTCTTCTATGTTCTAGGTTGTGCCTGTTATGCATTCTTTCATGTGCTCTTGATATTTAGCATTTGAGGGGCTATCATCCCACCTCTATGTTAGAATCTTGTATGTGTCATTGGATGTGTTATGTAGGTTTCTGTTTATTTGGTGCCAGAGAGTTGTCATCCTGTTTGTGCATTAGAAAATAGATTTGTAGACCTTTTACTAGTTGTAGCCGACCATCACATGGTCTTGTGCATCTGCTGGTGTGGTCAGTATTCTCCATATTCACTTAATCCTTAAACTGTGAGTGATTGGTGGTCTAAAGCCTTGTAGTCTAGGGGTGTTCACCCATGTTTGGAGTTAAGCATAGTAGAAGTGGTTATCTAGCTTGAACAAGCATCATACCTTCCATTCATTCATTTCCAACATTATGTTGAGTTTGTAATGTTCCCGAGCATCTCTGAGATATAACCTAGGAGAGTTTCTTGGGATGATAACATTAATTGGCGCCATTTCTGGGGAGAGGAGATTGAAGCTCAGCTTCCCTAGGAGATGACACAGATCCACATTTTGATGATAGACAAATTCTGGGCACATTTTTGGTTGTAATCATCTATCTGGCGACTCCACTGGAGGAAGACTAACCTTTGGTGACTCCACATTATAGTCCTAGCTCAGTTTGTGAGGTATACTCAAGGAAATCCTCATAAATCACTAGCTGACCTAGTACCTGGCCTTGAGAAGATTATCAAAGCGAAGAAAACATCACAGAAAGGAACATCAGGATTAGGGAAGCCTAAAAAGTCCCATGTATCTTTGCTAGTGTGGAAATACCTTTAGAGATTCATACAGCTCCTGTTCATTCATTTCCCTTTTGGATCTCAGTCCAAAGAAAGTATCCCATGTTTTACATCATATTCCTCTGTCCCTGTCATTTATTTCATTGATCCATATCACTCAGTGTACCAATATCATTCCACCTACCTCAATCGTGGCAGGTCAGCAAGCTCCTACAAAGATAGAAAGGATTATAAATACTAGGTATGGACCCTTGGTCTTGCCTATCCTTTTGAATGCCATGCCTGTAGCAGATTATCAGGAAAATATGCCTAAGTTTATTGGTAAAGAAGAAGTAGTAGCTGAAGAGTGCCTTGAATCATTTTATAGCTATGCGGACAACCTAGATATCAATGAAGAGGATGTGTGGATGAGGATTTTTGTCCAAATCCTAGAGGGAGAAGCTAGAAATTGGTTCAGAGAATTACCCCCTAGGTCTATTTTAGACATTGAGGCTTTAGATGATGTGTTCCTAAAGCATGTGTTCGAGCGGTCTGCTAGCTGCAATACTGGTGTGGTCTTCCTCAAGGAGCCCTAGAGGTTAAGTTTGAGCATTTTGTCCTTTGTCATCACATTAATGGCAGCTCCCAGATCAATTAAGGTATGTAGGATCATGGTTCCATTGATGTGGACATCAACTACTGGGCTTCCAGGGTCCAGATATTTTGGACAGATTACCTACCCAACATCAGGTCAGACAGTTGTCCTATGACATTGATGGTTGCGACATCTCTCTTGTGCCTTCCTGGATGCCTAAAACACTTCTCTTTGATCAACCTATTGTAGATAGGCACATATTTTATGGCTTAGGGAAGTGGTATCCTCACACATAACTTTTTTAATTCTCCCACGAGTTCAGCTTCTTCTGGGGTAGGCTAGACTGTTGTGGATAGTCTCTTAGGAAAGGGTGGATTTCCTTTAGGTTCACTTTCCTCTTTATCTTCCTCAACCTCCCTAGGTGGAGGTTGACTATCTAGGAGAACCTTCCAAGATCGCAGGTTAATCTCTTGAATCTCCATAACATAAGTTGGGCATGATGATTCCCCACTATACATTGTTGAGCATGTCTATTGTCCAGGTTTGTGTTCGGTTGGGCAAGCATTTGGGGTTGCCTTGGTGGAGTAGAAGGTAATGGTTTTGGTTGAGTAGGTGGTGGAGGCAAAAGAGTGGGAGGAGAGTTGTACTCGGGCCTTCATCCTTGATGAGATGCATTCCACTAAGGTTGGACCTGAGCATAGGATTGAAATGAATGAGCGGCTGGTTGGGCATAATATTGAGATGGGAAGGACCAAGGAGGAGGTGTGGACCAGGGAGGATGAGTAGGAGGGACCCAAGAAGGTATGGAAGTGACTTAGTTGGGGTGGTAGTATGCCTGAGATGTCCCTTGCATCCCTTGCTGGTATAATCTAGGTCCATGTGGTCTCCTTTGGTTCTGAAATAGAGTGATTTAGTGGCTCCTTCAGCCCCTTTGTATACGACTTTATGTCTGGGAAAGGAAGGGCACTTATATGTAGAATGGTCTTATTCACAAACTGAACAAACCTCTATAGAGTTCAATGGACATTCATTCCTAGGATGCCTCCTAGTGCATCTAGGACAAAAAACCGCCAAAACCCTCTCTGCTTCCTCTTGTTTTCTTTTGATATGTAAGGTATCCATTTGCATTGCAAGAGTTTGCAGCATCTCACTCTTGATGTCTTCCATCATGTTTCCAATTTCTCCTTTAATGGATGAATTGGAAGAAGAGGTACTGGCTATGGGTTAACTCCCCCTACCTTTCTCTCTGGCTGCTCTAGAATGGTTCCTAAAAAAAGTCTTTATGTCCTCATAAGATAGTTGGTAGATGTCTCCCTAGGCTAGTAGATGGAAGGTGTCTAGAAGGTCTTCTGGAATTCCCCTGAGTAGGACCAACTTTAGAGATTCAGGGTCAAGTGTACACTTAGCCCTTTTATAACTGAGCTATAATGTCTCTTCATAATCTTCCAAGGATTCATCACTTCCCATGGTCATTCGGAAGATTTATTCTTTGTTATCTTTTGATCTACAATAGTCTTGATACTTGTTGTTAAAGGCTTGCTGCATCTGAGGCCAAATTGTGATACTATTGCTAGGTAATCCCATGAACCAGTGCAATGCTACATCCTTGAGAGTAGAAAGGAATAGTTTCAACTTTTGCTCATGTTCTTCATAGTCAGAGGTTCGACAGATAACATCAAACTCAAACAAGAAGGTGTCAAGATCTTCTGTAGTCAAACCATGGAAGTGAAGTAGGGCTGAAGGACTTATATTTTTCATTTTGGTGTCCCCATTGGTTCTCGAATGGGAAAGGTACCCTCTATTCTTTCTCCATTCCGCCTAGCATTTTTGTGTTCAGCCATTGGCTCTAAAGGAATATTTTCTTCTTCTTCTTCCCCTATAGGTTCTTCAAATATGTCGGGTTGTTCACCTAAGGGTTCTTCTTGATTGCAGCCACTGAAGAAGAGAGAAGATTGGTTGTGTGAAGCAGTGGGGTGCCGGGAAATGTTTTTCCTAAATTATCTCTTTTCCTACGAGGCATGAAAGGAAATATTTTTGGTTGGTTTTTGTTTCTTTTTCCCCACACTGATAGTACCTGTAAAACTGAAATTGATTGAACAAAACAATTTGAAACTAATTGAAATGAACTTATTGAAATGAAATTTGCAGAATTGAAAAGGAAAGCAAAAGAAATGCAGAATTAAAAGAAAGGAAGTGACTAATATACTTTTTCTCAAATGGAAATTGCATAATTGAAAAGGAAAGCAAAAGAAATGCAGAACTGAAAGAAAGGAAATGACTAATCTACTTTTGCTGAAATAAACTATTAGCAGAATGTTGCAATAGGAAATAGAAGAAAGCAGTAATAATAGAATACTCTGATGCTTCCCCAACAATGGCGCCAAAAAATTGGTGAGCACCAGTATTGCAACAATAATGCTACAACTCTTGGGCTGCCTACTTTACTCTTATCAACCCGGTAGTTTGTAACAAACTTGGAAGTGATGGTGTTGTATGCACAAGTACTAGTTCTTACTGCAGGTTATCACTTGGTTAGCCAACGCAAGATCACTAGGAACTCAAGCCAGCTTTTATGGATTCCAGAAGAATATTTATATGTGACGGAAGGAAAAAGAGATTACTCTATTGATGCTATTATAATTGCATAAAGGAAGACTGAAATGTAAAGCAAACCAAGGAAATCCTAGATAACCACTAATCCTACTTTTGCAGAAAACACTATGACAACCATGAAAAGAATGCCATTATCTACTCAAGGAAGTAAACTACATCTACCTAAGCTATTTTTGAAAGTAAATGAGTGCAAAACATCTTTCTGGACTTTTATGTATTTTTATGTGTATTTGTTATGCATGTAATTTATTTGTTTGTAGATGTGGCAATGAATAGGTGGCGATGGAGGGTGGTTCTAGGACTTGAGCAGATGTAGGATGGTGTGGATGGGTCCTAGGAGGCCTCAGGTGGCCTCTGGAGGCTTTTCCCAAACTCAGCCTTCAAAAGAAATCCTATAGGAAAATCTATAGGAGGACACAAGAAATCTACAGGAGGAAAACAATGTTCTACAGGAGGAGGTTGAGAGCAGTTTTCACTATTTTGAAGGTGTGAGAGTAGGTAGAAAATGTGGATGAAGGGTGGAATGAGGTTTCAAGGCACCTAGGGTCTACCAAGAATCATTAGGAGAGAGAAATATGATCGGATTTACTTGAGGAGAGAAGAAGGAATTCTATGGAAAATGTAGGAAACTAAGGCAGTATTGAGGGGAGACTTGGGCGACCTGTAGGGCATGGATCAGATGGAGGATGGAGTGGTTGATAGGCTGGAATGCTGCTAGAAGATATCTTCTTTAGAAGATATCTGCAAGGAAATATGTGCATCTAAAAAAACAGATTTTTTGCATCAAAGTAAATTGTGATCTATGGAAGAAAATGCTGATAACCATTGCATGAAAGAAAAGTATGAAAGAAGGCTATTGCACATAAGGAAATGAGCATGATGGAGAAGTTTTGAATCAAAGCAAACTAAACTATCAGCCAATTAGAAAGATGCAAACACTAGAAGTCCTATGAAGGAGGAAAATCTGTGTTTTTGGGGTAGCAAGAGGGTCTTTGCCTCAGATCATTGTCCCAAAGGGAGGAAGAGAGGCCAAGGTAGTACTGTTAGCCTTTTGGATATTTTCTTTATCATTGCTTAACCTGTTATTGAAAATAAAAATGGAAGAAAACTATTGAATCATCAAAAAAACCTATTCTTAATCATAAAAGAAATACATCTAGTAGCAACCTATTCTACAAATTGAAATGAAACATACAAATACAAATAAAGAGGAGCTTGGCTGCTTTGATTAGACCTAACCCAAGAGCTTCATCCCTTTGAGGTAACTCAGTGCTAACTTAAAAAGGATTCCATATTTATTTCCAAAATAATAACAATATTACATGAACTGTCAAAATAATAAGCTCAAAGTTGAGCATAGTTTACATAAGTAATATTGCAGCAAAAATCCAACAAAAATCTGACCCTAGTGAGGCCCTAGGCCTCTCTTCTTATAAAAATGAAGCTCCCAATAGATCCCTCAAAATTAGGGAGGCTTGGCTCCCAAAACTTGAGATAAACATCAGTTGTCCTCCACTTGCTCGGCTACCTACTAATGCATGACTTGGTTGCCTCTACTCTGAGATGAATGAAGAGGAATTCAAAGTGGAGAGTAATAAATGAGGGGGATTCCCTCCTATAAGTCCTTTCCTTTGTCCACTTCGAGTTATTTTTTCCATTTGTCCACTGTATCCTTGACTTTGACCACAAAAATCATCAATAATATGCAGTAAACACATATTAGACATCATGGCATCATAACTAACTCAATTCACTCTATAGGCATAAATATAATCAGAAAATGATTTAATAAGCTAAGAGAATGGTTGATTTGACTAGGTTAGGAGGTAAAATGAGCCCACATAATTACCCATTTATGAGGATCATCATCACCCCCTACTAAAAGCGTTGCTCATCCTCTTAGCAACTTAGTCCATCTCCTCATCTTTTATGGCGCTGGCGGCCTCCCTAGCATCCCATGCTTTTGATCTGGTGTCCTCTTCCTTGTCATAAAATCCTACCTTCCTATCTACCTCTTCTCATTGCTATTGCTCTTCCTCTTCTTTTTTTCCTTCTAGCATTCCTAGCAGCAGTGGGGGGCTCAGTTTGAGGCCAATCCAATTGACCTACAGCCTCTACATGGAGAGATTGTACATTGGCACTCTAGTTAGTGCCTCTTTCATCCTCATTGGGGAATGATACTCCATGATTTTCATAGTGTGTGGTAAGGTGTTCCATCTCCTCATACATGCATGCATACAGTCATCCCCAAGTAACCTTTCCATATCCTCAAAATGTGCAATGTCTTGAGCCTAATCACTGATATATCTGGGTGCAATTTGAGGATTATGTGCAAGTAGGTTATGTGTGCTGACGAGTGCCATGGGGTCTGATGGATCAGCTCTGATCTTTAAGGGCTCATTCTTTTCCTTTATCATCAACCTTGTTATTTTTTTTGCCCTTAACTCTTCATGGTTCATCCATGAGGCCATGGCCATTAGTTGCAGGTCCCCTAGCCTAGCGTTGGGGTCCCACACATTCATGTCTATGAGGGCCATGTTATGGAGATAGAATTCTACCATCATGGCCTTATCTTGTGATGTGATTTGGTCACATAGGTCCATAAACTACTTGTAATCTTGGAAAGGCATTGTGCCCCTTTGTGCCAGAGTCTTGATCTGAAATTGCATCCACTAGTCCTTGAGATACAAGCCATAAGATTTTTCTAGTGTCCTACATTGCAATGCCTCCATGGACCAGCTGGCCATGCATGCCAGTTGGGTCTCTTTCTCTTGTAGCTGTCCTCTTAGCAATTCATTTTCAGTTTCAAGGTGACCTATTGTGATTTCTTCCTTGTGTCTGACAGCACTTAACTCTCTGCCCATTTCTCTGATTTACTTTTCCATATGGCCAATATCCTCAAATCCCTTAGATTTGGCTATTTGTATCCACCTATGGGTCCTTATCCTTTATTTTTCCAATTCAAAGAATAGTGGTGTTAGCACCTAAATCCATCTCAGGCTGAAAGAAGGCAAAATTCAGGGTAACCACAAACCACGCTCAGTCTGGTAGCTAGCCCTACCAGAACAGGAGAGGGCTCTCTCCGAGTCACACTCAGTGAATAGATAAACGAAAAGGACTGAGATGACTTTCAAACAAACTATTTATATTAGGCTAGTAAGTGGAAATGAAAATAAGGAGTGATTTTTATGAATGATTGTATTTCTAGGATGTTATGGGATCATTGGACCTCAATGAACAGAGAACTTAACATGAAGACACAGATTATTTCATGAGGCAAGGTAGGCAAAAAGCATAGCAATTTTAATTTTAAGATATGGTGGAAAGGAGATATTGATTAAGAAGGTGAAAAGGGCATGGACAACATGAATCCTTTTCAATAGAAGAATGAAACACTGCACATGAAATTTTCCCACAGATAGAGAAATAGAATTGAATTCTACCTGATCTCATTCGAAAATTTTCACCAGAAATGGATACGAAATGAAACAATGGAACATAACAAAGAAATGGAGAGATTGATTAAGGAGGTGAAGGCATGGAAAACATGAATCATTTTCAACAGAAGAATGAAACACTGCACATGAAATTTTCCCACAGGTAGAGCAATAAAATTGAATTCTACCCAATCTCATTCAAAAAATTTCACCACAAATGAATATGAAATGAAACTATGAAACATAACAAAATACATATGAAACATAAGAGACACATTTGCTACACTCACAACCACATGAATCTCATGAAACAGAGCCACTGCCTTTCATTAATTCTCTGTAGGAATATACAGTGCAGAAACAAAGTTTCTTTCCACAGTGTCCCAGAAGTTACAAGCCAACCCACTAATTCACTTTGCAAATGGTTTGCATACAATATATAGAATGTGCCATGAAGAGATAGAATGCCCAAGGGTCACAAAATGAAGGTGGAGAGCCAAACATCAGCTACAGGTGTAGCACCACAAACATGCAAAATGGCTTGGGTGACCCTTTGCCTTCCTTTGCCACTTGTATAACTGATCATATGGAGTGAAAATATTTATAAAACCGTCGCGCTCCTCCTCCTGTGCGTCATTCTCTTTTTCCAGGTGTCTTTTTGAGGCATTCCTGGTGTCCACATTGCGTATAGGATAACTTTTTGGAAAGGTATTTGAGTCTACTTTCCAACCCCACTGGCATTTTTCGATTTGGAGTTCATTTTCTCTGTGAAAAGTCAAATCGCCCAAGACTGGTCGAATTGTGCCAAATGAGGCTGCCTCAAGGCAGAGTGTTGTTGCAGTCAACTTTTGAATGCCTTCCTCAACTCAAACTTGAGCTCATGATAGGTCATTGGAAATCTATTTGCATCTAATTTTCAACCCAAGAGGAATTTTGGAATTTGGATCTCATTTAGTGTGTCAAAAATCAAAACTTCCAAGACTCGCCGAACTGTACCAAATGAGACTGCCTAAAGGCAGAGTGTTGTTACAGTCAACTTTTGAATGTCTTCCTCAACTCCCAATTGAGCACATGATAGGTCATTGGAAATATAATTATCTCTAGTTATCATTTGGATCATCAAACAAGTCATTTGGCCAACTGAGCTAGGAGAAAATGTGCTTTTCCCGAGGTCGCTCCAGAGGTGCGTCAATTCTCCCAAGGAAATTGTATTTTTGACATTTCCTCAGAACCATAATACCTATGTTAAAATTGAAGGAGTTTTCTCTTCCTTGGTTTGTTATGGACAGAAACCTCTCTCAATTTTCACAAATTCATCTTTGATTGCTCAGAAACATCATTTGAGTGAAACATATCCCGATGTGTGGGACAAGGGATTTGTCGAAATGAAGTGAAATGAAGGAGATAGGGAGCTTCTAAATTCTTGAGGAAATTTTGGGAAGTATGGAGGGCTGTTATGAAGTAGGGGAAAGTGGAATCTCAAAAACTGAGTGAGCGGAAGGGGTCCAAAAAGGCAAAACACAGGCCCAACCATAGAAAATTACTAGGTTGTAACAAGAAATTAGGGTTTGTGCAAAAATGAGGGATTTGGGGGATCTCACTGATGAGAAGTGTTTTATAAGGTATATTATGCATATGGGAAGGTGTATGAACATCAGGATACAAGTTTTTCTGATGATTTTACCATCCAAGAGAAATTAGCTTCAAAACCCTAGGAGAGGGAAATGAACCTTGCCATAGGCGCAATTGAAACATGAACAAGGTGTGAAATGACCCAATGGAACTTGACATGATGATGAAAACCCTTTGAATGATGGTAGACTCAACTGAATAGTGACATAGAATGTCATTTGGACAACTTTGACAAGGGTAAAATCAAACCCCAGACCTAATGCCTAGTGACCAAATTTTACTTGAAGAATCACGCAAATGATAAAATTTGACCTTGACACCTTAAAATCACTTGTGTAAGAACATATTTGATCACTGGAAGAAGGCTGCAAAGATTGACACTAACATTGGCTCCAATGGGGGATGGTAACTCCTTGGAGGTGCCAAGAACAACAGATCTTTGGAAGAGCTAGATAGTGCCTTTTGTCCATTGGGCTATGGATTCATTATTCCAACAAACCAACATGAATCAATTTATTGACTGAAACTGACTCAATGCAAAATGACATGACTAAAAAAACTTGACTCTATCAAACTAACTCAAAACACTAAGAACTTAACTTAAAACTTAAAGCTTGGTGGTAGTGCATGACCACCTACATTTCTTGCAAGACTATATATCATCAAACTATATCAAACTACCAATGTAACCAATCAAGAAGATGGCTTCTTGACTGATTCTTCTGATCAGATCTTCTGGTCAACCATTGATATTGGTAACTGGGCATCCAAAAACATAATTTGCCATGATCTCCTTCATCACTGAATACTGCAATAATGACCATTATTGTTGACTGTAACAGATTTTCCATTTGATCATGAAAAACATGAAGATTTACCTCCTGCTAAAGCGAACAAGATGTCTTTTTCTTTTGATTATGATCTTCCTTCATAATGTACTTTAGAAAAAGTATGTTCCTGGTCCTCAAAAAATTTTGAACAAGCAGATGAGCGAATTTCCTCTTCAAATAACACTTCAAAACATGAAACCTATGAGGAAGAATCTGAAATGGAATCCATAATGGTCTGGTCAGCTATAGTCTGAATATATTTCTGATCATCTTGACATGATATGACAGCCATATTCTCATTACATTCATCACTTTCATCAATCATGAGAAAAGCAACTTCGGATGATTCTTGAAACCCAACACTAACATTTTTATCATCTAACATAAATTCATGCAGAGAAAGCTTTTCACTTACTTGACTGCAGATCTCATCTTGTTGTTTATGAGCTGACTGGATTACCTCTTCATGAAGGCTTTGTTTTGATGACATGAGAACATTTGGACCCAAAACTTTGTCTTCTTCTATGGATGAATCTGAACCGACCCTTTTTCTTTCATCACTTTCAGTCATATAGACATCTTCAACCTGTTGATCTATAAAGATGTTCACCGGACTGTCATCCTTTTCAAAAGAGGAAGAAGTTTCACCAAAACTTTCTTGACCATGTGTGCACGGCAAATTTTCTTTAGCTTGAGCTAGAGCATGACCGTGCAAGAGTTGATCTATCTCATCTTCGGACAAAGGGGATAAGACCTTTTGTTTCATTTTGCTCAAACAGTGATTGTCTTCAATATTTTCAAGCGAAGGAGTATATAAATTTTCCTCATACTACTGATCCATTTCATGTAATTCATGTTGACTGTCAAGATGCAAAATTCCTTCATTTTTCACCGTACTACAATCTTGATCATGCTGCAAATTTTCATGATCGTCTTTACGCTGCTAAAAGGGAATTTCATACAGGGCTTCCATGATCTCATGATCCATAAAATTATCATCCTCATAATATTTTTCAAGGCTCTCAATAAAACCATAAGCATGCTTGCAACAATCATGAAGTAGATTCAATGATGGGTAAGAGTCTTTATATCTTTCAATGAACAGGGCATGAAAATCCTCTAGACTGTAAATACAAGCAGCGGGCAAATTTTCATACCAAGATTGCGCTTCACCTTCTAGAGTGGCCATGAATATCTTCATTAAGCAATCTTCAGGAAAATCAACCTTCAACTTGCGAATATAAATGTGAAATCAAACTAGATGTAAAGCAGCGTCCTTCTTACCATCATCTTTAAACGTAGGCAGATTCTTTGACCAATTTACCTTTGTAATTTTATTTGGAAAGCCTAGAATGTGATCTCGGCTCATGGGAGCGTATCTTCTTGCAATCCAATCCATCTTTAAAAAATCTTAAAGCTATTGATCCCTCTGCAGTGGAGTCACCATGAAGCATCGATTGCTGGTTTCTTCAGTGAATGGAGTTGCCAGGTGAATGATTTCAACCGTCTTCTTATGTCTGATTGTTGTTCACCATCAACCATCAGAGCTGAAATTGAGATGTGTCCTGGAGCAAGAAAATATTCAATAAAACCATTTTCTTGCCCAGTGGAGTCGCCACTATGTTAGCACCTAAATCCACCTCAAGCAAAAATAAGGCAAAATTCATGGTAACCACAAACCACACTCAGTCTGGTAGCTAGCCCTACCAGAACAGGAGAGGGCTCTCTCCGAGTCACACTCAGTGAATAGATAAACGAAAATGATTGAGATGACTTTCAAATGAACTATTTATCTTAGGCTAGTAAGTGGAAATGAAAATAAGGAGTGATGTTTATGAATTACTGTGTTTCTGGGATGTTATGGGACCACTGGACCTCAATGAACAGAGAAATTAACATAAAGGCACAGATTATTTCATGAGGCAAGGTAGGCGGGAGGCATAGCAATTTTAATTTTAAGATATGGTGGAATGGAGAGATTGATTAAGAAGGTGAAAAGGGCATGGACAACATGAATCTCTTTCAACAGAAGAATGAAACATTGCACATGAAATTTTCCCACAGGTTGAGCAATAAAATTGAATTCTATCTAATCTCATTCGAAAAATTTCACTAGAAATGAATATGAAATGAAACTATGAAACATAACAAACTACATATGAAACATAAGAGGCACATTTGCTACATTCACAACCACATGAATCTCATGAAATAGTGTTGTTTCCGTTCATTAATTCTCTGTAAGAATATACAGTGAAAAAACAAAGTTTCTTTCCCACAGTCTCCCAGAAGTTACGAGCCAACCCACCAATTCACTTTGCAAATGGTTTGCATACAATATATAGAATGTGCCATGAAGAGATAGAACACCCAAGGGTCACAAAATGAAGGTGGAGAGCCAAACATCAGCTACAGGTGTAACACCACAAACATGACAAATGGCTTTGGTGACCCTTTGCCTTCCTTAACCACTTGTATAATTGACCATATGGAGTGAAAATATTTATAAAATTGTCGCGCTCCTCCTTCTCTGCGTCGCGCTCTTTTCCAGGTGTCTTTTGGAGGCCGTCCCAGAGTCCAAACTGAGCATAGAATAGCTTGTTCGAAATTTCTTTGAGTCTGCTTTCCAACCCCATTGGAATTTTTCAATTTGGAGTTCATTTTCTCTGTCAAAAATCAAATCTCCCAAGACTGGTCGAACTATGCCAAATGAGGCTACCTCAAGGCAGAGTGCTGTTGTGGTCAACTTTTGAATGCCTTCCTCAACTCCAAATTGAGCTCATGATAGGTAATTGGAATGATATTTGTGTATAATTTCCAAAACAACTATAATTTTGCAATTTTGAGCTCATTTTCTCTGTCGAACATAAAATCTCCCAAGACTGGTCGAACTGTAACAAATGAGGCTACCTAAAGGCAGAGTGCTGTTACAGTCAACTTTTGAATGCCTTACTCAACTCCAAATTGCGCTCATGATAGGTCATTGGAAAGCTAATTTTCTATAGTTATCCCTTAGATCATCAAGAAAGTCATTTGGCCAACCGAGCTAGGAGTAAACTTGATTTTCCTGAGGTCGCTCCAGAGGTGCATCAATTCTCCCAAGGCAATTGTATTTTTGACATTTCCTTAGAACCATATTACCTATGTAAGAAGTGAAGGAGGTTTTTCTTCCTTGGTCTGTTATGGACAAAAAAATATCTCAGGTTTCCCAAATTCATCTTTGATTGCTCAGAAACATCATTTGAGTGAAACATATCCCGATGTGTGGGACAAGGGATTTGCCGAAATGAAGCGAAATGAACGGGATAGGGAGGTTATAAATTCTTGAGGAAATTTTGGGAAGTATGGAGGGATGTTAGGAAGTAGGGGAAAGTGGAATCTTAGAAATTGAGTGAGGGGAAGGGGTCCAAAAAGGCAAAACACAAGCGCAACCATAGAAAATTGCTAGGTTGTAGCAAGAAATTAGGGTTTGTGTGAAAATGAGGGATTTGGGGGATCGCAGTGATGGGAAGTGTTTGATAAGGTATATTATGGATAGGGGAAGGTGTATGAACATCAGGATACAATTTGTTCTAATGATTTGACCATCCAAGAGAAATTAGCTTCAAAACCCTAGGAGAGGGAAATGAACCTTGCCATAGGTGCAACTAAAACATGAACAAGGTGTGAAATGACCCAATGGAACTTGACATGATGATGAAAACCCTTTGAATGGTGGTAGACGTAGCTAAATAGTGACATAGAATGTCATTTGGACAACTTTGACAAGGGTAAAATCAAACCCCATACCTAATGCCTAGTGACCAAATTTTACTTGAAGACTCACTGAAATGATAAAATTTGACCTTGACACCTTAAAATCACTTGTATAAGAGCATGTTTGATCACTGGAAGAAGGCTGCAAAGACTTACACTACATTGGCTCCAATGGGGGATGGTAGCTCCTTGGAGGTGCCAAGAACAACAGATCTCTGGAAGAGCTAGACAGTGCCTTTTGTCCATTGGGCTATGGAGTCATTATTTTGACAAACCAACATGACTCAATTTATTGACTGAAGCTTGACTGAAACCGACTCAATGCAAACTGACATGACTAAAAAAAACATGACTCTAACAAACTAAATCAAAACACTAAGAACTGAACTTAAAACTTAAAGCTTGGTGGTAATGCATGACCACCTGCATTTCTTGCAAGACTATATATAATCAAACTATATTAAACTACCAATGTAACCAATCAAGAATATGGCTTCTTGATTGATTCTTCCGATCAGATCTTCTAGTCAGCCATTGATATTTGTAACTGGGCATCCAAAAATATAATTGGCCATGATCTCCTTCATCACTGAATACTGCAATAATGACTTTTATTGTTGACTATAACAGATTTGCCATTAGATAATGAAAAACATGAAGATTTACCTCTTGCTGAGGGAACAAGATGTCTTTTTCTTTTGATTTTGATCTTCCTTCATAATGTACTTTAGAAAAAGTGTGTTCCTGGTCCTCAAAAATTCTGAACAAGCAGATGAGCGGATTTCCTCTTCAAAGAACACTTCAAAACATGAAACATGTGAGGAAGAATATGAAATGGAATCCATAATGGTCTGGTCGGCTATAGTCTAAATATATTTCTGATCATCTTGACATGATATGGCAGCCATATTCTCATTACATTCATCACATTAATCAATCATGAGAAAAGAAACTTCGGATGATTCTTGAAACCCAAAACTAAAATTTTTATCATCTACCATAAATTCATCCAGAGGAAGCTTTTCACTTACTTGACTGGAGATCTCATCTTGTCGTTTATGAACTGACTGGATTACCTCTTCATGAAGGCTTTGTTCTGATGACATGATAACATTTGGACCCAAATCTTTGTCTTCCTCTATTGACGAATCTGAAACGACCCTTTTTCTTTCATCACTTTCAGTCATATGGACATCTTCAACCTGCTGATCTATAAAGATGTTCACCGAACTGCCATCCTTTTCAAAAGAGGAAGAAGTTTCACCAACACTTTCTTGACCATGTGTGCACTGCAAATCTGCTTTAGCTTGAGCTGGAAAATGACCGTGCAAGAGTTGATCTATCTCGTCTTTAGACAAAGGGGATAATACCTTTTGTTTCCTTTTGCTCAAACAATGATTGTCTTCAATATTTTCAAGCAAAGGAGTATATAAATTTTCCTCATACTGCTGATCCATTTCATGTAATTCATGTTGACTGTCAAGATGCAAAATTCCTTCATTTTTCACCGTACTACAATCTTTATCATGCTGCAAACTTTCATGATCGTCTTTACGCTGATGAAAGGGAATTTCATACAGGGCTTCCATGATCTCATGATCCATAAAATTATCATCCTCATAATATTTTTCAAGGCTCTCAATAAAACCATAAGCATGCTTGCAACAATCATGAAGTAGATTCAATGATGGGTAAGAGTCTTTATATCTTTCAATGAACAGGGCATGCAAATCCTTTAGACTGTAAATACAAGCAGGGGGGAAATTTTCACACCAAGATTGGGATTCACCTTCTATAGTGGCCATGAATATCTTCATTAAGCAATCTTCAATAAAATCAACCTTCAAATTGTGAATATGCATGTGAAATCGAACTAGATGTAAAGCAACGTCCTTCTTACCATCATCTTTAAACGTAGGCAGATTCTTTGAACAATCTACCTTCAGAATTTTATTTGGAAATCCTAGAATGTGATCTCGGCTCATGGGAGTGTATCTTCTTGCAATCTGATCCATATTTAAAAAATATCAAAGCTACTGATCCCTCTGCAGTGGAGTCACCATGAAGCATCGATTGTTGGTTTCTTCAGTGAATGGAGTCGCCAAGTGAATTATTTCATCTGTCTTCTTATGTCTGATTGTTGTTCACCATCAACCATAAGAGCTGAACTTGAGATATGTCCTGGGGCAAGACAATCTTCAAGCAAACCATTTTCTTCCCCAGTGGAGTTGCCACTATGTTAGCACCTAAATCCACCTCCGGCTAAAAGAAGGCAAAATTCATGGTAACCACAAACCATGCTCAGTCGAGTAGATAGCCCTACCAGAACAGGAGAGGGCTCTCTCCGAGTCACACTCAGTGAATAGATAAACGAAAAGGACTGGGATGACTTTCAAATGAACTATTTATCTTAGGGTAGTAAGTGGAAATGAAAATAAGGAGTGATTTTTATGAATGACTGTTTTTCTGGGATGTTATGGGACCATTGGACCTTAATGAACAGTGAACTTAACATGAAGGCATAGATTATTTCATGAGGCAAGGTAGGCGGAAAGCATAGAAATTTTAATTTTAAGATATGGCGGAATTCAGAGATTGATTAAAAAGGTGAAAGGACATGGAAAACATGAATCATTTTCAACAGAAGAATGAAACACTGCACATGGAATTTTCCCACAGGTAGAGCGATGAAATTGAATTCTACCTAATCTCATTCGAAAAAATTCTCCAGAAATGAATATGAAATGAAACTATGAAACATAACAAAATACATATGAAACATAAGAGGCACATTTGCTACACTCACAACCACATGAATTGCATGAAACAAAGCCGCTAACTTTCATTAATTATTTGTAAGAATATACAGTGTAGAAACAAAGTTTCTTTCCCACAGTCTCCCAGAAGTTACAAGCCAACCCACCAATTCACTTTGCAAATGGTTTGCATACAATATATAGAATGTGCCATGAAGAGATAGAATGCCCAACGGTCACAAAATAAAGGTGAAGAGACAAACATCAGCTATAGGTGTAGCACCAAAAACATGACAAATGTCTTGGGTGACCCTTTGCCTTCCTTTGCCACTTGTATAACTGATCATATGGAGTGAAAATATTTATAAAACCGCCGCGCTCCTCCTCCTGTACGTCGTGCTATTTTCCAGCTGTCTTTTGGAGACCTTCTTGGAGTCCAAACTGATTGTAGGATAGCTTGTTATAATGTTCTTCGAGATTACTTTCCAACCCCACTTGAATGTTTCTATTTGGAGTTCATTTTCCCTATCAAAAGTCAAAGCTTCCAAGACTGGGTGAACTGTGCCAAATGAGGCTGCCTCAAGGCAGAGTGTTGTTGCGGTCAACTTTTGAATTCCTTCCTCAACTACAAATTGAGCTCATGATAGTAATTGAAAATCTATTTGTGTCTAATTTCCAAGCCAACTGTAATGTTTCAATTTGGAGCTCATTTACTCTGTCGAAAATCAAATCTCCCAAAATTGGTCGAACTGTACTAAATGAGGCTGCCTAAAGGCAGAGTGCTGTTACAATCAACTTTGGAATGCCTTCCACAACTCCAAATTGAGCTCATGATAGTTCATTGGAAACATACCTGTCTCTATTTATCATTTGTATCATTAAGCAAGTCCTTTGGCCAACCGAGCGAGGAGAAAACGTGATTTTCCCGAGGTCACTCCAGAGGTGCATCAATTCTCCCAAGGCAATTGTATTTTTGACATTTCCTAACAACCATAATACCTGTGTAAAAAGTGAAGGACTTTTTTCTTCCTTGGTCTATTATGGACAAAACGCTCTCTTAGTTTTCCCAAATTCATCTTTGATTGCTCAGAAACATCATTTGAGTGAAACATATCCCGATGTGTGGGACAAGGGATTTGCCGAAATGAAGGGAAATGAAGGGGATAGGGAGCTTCTAAATTCTTGAGGAAATTTTGGGAAGTATGGAGGGATGTCAGGAAGTAGGGAAAAGTGGAATCTTAGAAACTGAGTGAGGGGAAGGGGTCCAGAAAGGCAAAACACAGGCCCAACCATAGAAAATTGCTAGGTTGTAGCAAGAAATTAGGGTTTGTGCGAAAATGAGGGATTTGGGCGATCTCAGTGATGGGAAGTGTTTGATAAGGTATATTATGGATAGGGGAAGGTGTATGAACATCAGGATACAATTTTTCCGATGATTTGACCATCCAAGAGAAATTAGCTTCAAAACCCTAGGAGAGGGAAATGAACCTTGCCATAGGTGCAACTGAAACATGAACAAGGTGTGAAATGACCCAATGGAACTTGACATGATGATGACAACCCTTTGAATAATGGTAGACTCAGCTGAATAGTGACATAGAATTTCATTTGGACAACTTTGACAAGGGTAAAATCAGACCCCAGACCTAATGCCTAGTGACCAAATTTTACTTGAAGACTCACTGAAATGATAAAATTTGACCTTGACACCTTAAAATCACTTGTGTAAGAACATGTTTGATTACCGGAAGAAGGCTGCAAAGACTGACACTAATAAGTGGAATTGTAAATTTTTGTTGAATGATTCTTCCCCCCTCAAGAATATTGTAGTAAGATCCAAGACTAGGCTGGGGATTAGGTTCTTGTGCCTCTATTTCTTCCTCCTTTCCCTGTGGCTATCCTTCTACCCTTTTTTCAAGTTTTTAGTCTCCTGTAGTTTTGATAGGGTATCGTGTAGAACAGTCTGTGCCTCTTGTAGAACCTTTTTTGAGTCCTGTAATTCTACTTTTTCTTTCCATGTGGGAGATCTTGGAGTCCCCCTTTCATAAGTGATAGGTGCCTTGGAAGGGGATTCTTTTCCTTGGGCAGAGGGTGAATCTTCAATAACAATTGGCACTTTAGAAGAAGGTTGGGGTTTCCTTGTTTTGATCCTTGTGCTCTTCTTAACCCTGAAATACATTGAGGTCTGCCTCTTCCTCTTTTTTTTTTGGCTTAATTGGTGTGCTGAGGGAAATGAGAGCAGTTGTTGCCTCTCTTTCTAAGGTCTAAGGAGACACTTTTGTCTTTTTTTCCCCTTTTCCTCCTTTCGTCTTTGTCTCTGTCTCTGTTTTCTTTGTTTTCTCCTTCTCTCTTTTGGTTTCTTTCTTCTTCCCTTCTTGTTCCACTAAATCACTAGTTTCTTCTCCTTCTACCCCTTGCTTCTCTTCCTCCTCACTACCAGTAGGGCTAATATCATAGGTCAGGGCCTTTATGTCATCTTCAGCAGTCATGTTTCGTAAAATTTCCCATGCTATGAGGATTGTAAATGTTTGGAGGGCTTCTTCCACTAAAGCTTTGATTAACCCATGGTGAGCTAGGTGGTCTAGATTTCCTGCTTTTACTTTAGTACTAGAGTTAATGAGGGACTGTAGGAGGAAGTAAGGGATGTTGAGCTTCTGAGGGGCTGGAGTGTCCATGCCATACCTTAATTTATGCATGATTCTAAAGTGGTAACCATAGACAATGCTATACCTCCCCTCACGGGAAATAACTTGATTATTTGATAGCTAACCTCATCCCAGGGGTATGGTATGCTAACTCTTCTTATGCCATTCTTATTCTCTATAGGGGTTTCATTGTTTTGGAAGAAGTTTTTCTTGGCAGCCTGGCCAATTGGTTTTTCATCCTTACTCCAAGGTATCCCAAGAGGAAGGGTGGTGACCCTACTGATAAATTCAAGGGTTATCTCCATGGAAAGGCGCCTAAAGGTGACAATAGCATGTGTTCTAGAGTGAGGGACCAAAGAGTGGGAAAATTCCTGAGCAATTTCCTCATCAAACCCTCGGAATTTCTCAAAAAAGTTCATCCAATTGGCTCTTGTGAATATGTCCACTACTTGGGGGTGTGCAGTGGGCTCCTTCCTCATAAAACCTTTTGTCATTTTTCCTATGCATCCTTAGAAAACCAACTATGGAAATGGAGAGAAAAATTTCTGAATAAAACAGAGAGACAGACAGACTGTATTTTTTTTTATGAAATAAGCAGTAATTCGTTTTATCAGTTTTCTCCACCCAGAAGTTCTATTTTCTCCTAAAAAATAAACCACTACTTGCATATTTTGATATTCAATGGAGGTATTCCTATAACCTACCTCTTCTGCCCAAGAATTGTGCTAAAAACTATGTTTTCCCTCTCCAAAACAGCTTACTGGCCCTCTTGTAGAACACTGCTAGACCTCTTGTAGGTTCTCCTATAGAACCTATAAGTGCTTTTGTAGAACACCAAGAGTAGGGTTATGGGAGAGATAAGTGGAGAACGATAGGTACAAAGCTTGTGGCGGCACAAGAAGGTATCAAAAGTGGATTTTCAATGATAGAATGAAGGAGAAAGGTGGTCAGAGTGCTTCGACGAGGAGTACTTATTGC
The DNA here is from genome assembly GCA_000404065.3 of Pinus taeda. Taxonomy (NCBI): domain Eukaryota; kingdom Viridiplantae; phylum Streptophyta; class Pinopsida; order Pinales; family Pinaceae; genus Pinus; species Pinus taeda. The sequence goes on along the minus strand of APFE031540308.1, from coordinate 49,729 downwards.
TTTTTTTGGATATTTCCGGTGATGGAGGGTGAGCTGGACAAGTGTACGTTGGCCCCATCTGGACCGTTTATCCCCACCTACCTTGTTATCATTTCCCTTTCCTCATAATCATCTCTCATGATTGCATAGGAGTTCCCATCGCCTCCACTACCTGTCCTTGACATCTCTCTTGAGTTTAACTAAGCACATGTGTGGTGACATCTTCGGACGAGTGAAGTCAATTGGATGAAGGTGGCCAAGTTAACTAGCCACCTCAACCCCAACCAGCCTCAACCATCTCATTTTTGTTGCATGCTCTCTAATTATACCAATGCAAATAGAGGAGTGGGTTAGTTACTTACCCTGGATCCGAATGCATTTGTTTTGAGGTGCTATGGCCTTTCCTTCTACTGCATGCCTTTATTTATTTTGATGCATGGTTGTCTTCTTGCTGATATATGGCTTTGATGTGTGCATGTTCCTTTCTGGCTGGATCTGATCCTCAGGTGTCTTCTTCAACCTTCAGATTTTCACGCTCATGTTGTTGATGCTAGATTTTAATGGCATCGGCTGCTATAGGAATTCCTCCAGGAGCTCCTGTAGTTGCTTCTCCCTTTGAAATTTTAGCTTTTTTTATGCTTGGATCTGTGAGAATGATGCCAAAAATGTGGATAGATATGGAGAGGAAAAGGGTAGGCTTCAGGTGAGGTGGATGGTGTGATTACCTTTCTTATTTTTTTCTTTTTTCTAAAAAAACTGTTTTTTCTATGTTTTTTTCTTGGGCAGGAAGAAGAATGATGCTTGGGATGTGATGCATGTCTAAAAATGATGGAATAGAGATTTGAAGACTATAGGAGGATTTATAAATCTTTTATGAAGCTTCTATGTTCCTCAAACTTCCTTTAAAATCCATTTCTGTCTCTCTATAATTTCTACAAGAGCCTCTTGAAGAAAACACAACACCTCCTATAGAAAACATAGTTTTCAAAAAGGAAGCACAGTGAGGTGAAAAGAATGTCAAGAATGATGGATAAAGGTGAGGGAAGATAGGATAGGTGCTGGTATTGGTTTCAAAGCTCCCTTGGCACCTGTTGCTGCTTCTTGTAGTCCTCTTGCAAACCTGGAATACAACTAGAAATTCATTTTTCTTTTTCTTTTTCTCCCTTTTTGTTTTTTTTAAAACAACCAGGGTGCCTGAGGGAGGTTTTCACCCTATTTTCCTACCCTAGGTTCCTCCATGGGAGGTTTTCACCTAGGGATATTATTTTCTTTCTTCTCTTTTATTTTTTATTTTTTGACATCACTGGGCTATCTCAAGAGAGGTTTTCAACCCAATGATGGCACTCAAGTGCCTCATGGAGGTTTTCACTTAAGTCCTTATTATTTTCTATTTTTTCTCTTTTTCTTTAGTGAGTGGGCGAAGTGGAGGCTATGACATGCTCCACTACCATCACTGACTTATTCGAACCTTCATTGAACTCTCGCTTGGAGAGGGGTTTCTTGTAGACTTTCAACAGGTGTCCATTGACAAGCATGGGGATGGCTTCATCATCAATAGTTCTGATCAGAATTGAACCATTGTCATTGCATTTCTCCACAGTGTAGGGTTCTAGACATCTTGTCTTCAGCTTGTCCTTGAAATCTTTATACCTTGAATCATAGAGTAGTGCCCAATCTCCCTCTTGAAATTGCTTCTCTTTTATGTTTTTGTCATGCCATATCTTCTTCTGAAGCTGGACTACCTCTATATGGAGAAGGGCCTACATTCTGTGTTCATCCAATCCATTGAGCTAGAGTAATCTTTCTTTCTATGCATGGCTAAGGTTTAGGTCCAGCTGGGCTGCCATCCTTAGGGTATTGAATTCAAATTCTATTGACAGCAAAGCCTTCTTCCCATAGACCAGCTCATAAGGTGTGAACCCTATAGTGCTCTTCCATGTTTTTTTGTAGGCTGAAGTGGCGTCAACTAATCTATCTACCTAGTCTTTCCTATTTTTTCTCACTACCTTTGTTAGGATCCCTTACAATGCTCTATTCATGACCTCCACCTTCCCATTGGCTTGTGGATGGTAAGGGGTGGAAGTCCTGTGCTTGATTCTATGATGTGTGACCATGTCTTTGAGCAGATTAGAAGCGAACTGGCTGCCTTGATTTGTAACCAACTCTCTTGGATACCCGAACTTGTACAATATGTTTTACGTCAAAAAATCGGCTAATTTTTCCTTTATTGTTGCTTTGATTACTTTTGTCTATGCCCACTTTTTCAGATAGTTGGTGCACACAATGATGTATTTCTTCTGTTTTGAAGGAGGGCTAATAGGCCCCACAAATTTCATGCCCCACTTCTCAAATGGCTCATAGGTCACTTGAGGTTGCATGGGAATTTCATCCTTTGGACTAGGTTCCCCATCATTTGAGACCGATTGCACTGGCGGACTTATCTCCTCACATCCTGATGAAGAATGGGCCAATAGTAGCTTGCTTGTAGTATCTTGAAGGCAATTCTTTTTGCTACAAAATTATCTCCACAAGACCCATCATGACAGGTCAGGAGGATGTCAAAAAATTTATTCTCTGTGACACATCTTCTCAAGATCTAATATGGGCCAAGTTTGAAGAGATTTCCCCCAATCTAGGTGAAAGGGGCGCTTTTGCTTACTATCTTGCTCTTCTCTTTCGAGGATAAGTGTGCTAGGAACTATGATGAAGCCAAGTAGTTTGATATATCAGCAAACCATGTAGAGAGTACTGAGATAACAAACAGGTGTTCATCTGGCATTTGATCATCGACCAATCCTTCTTCACCTGCAGGCAAATTTACTCTAGACAAAAAGTCAGCAACAACATTTTCTTTACCAGGCTTATCAACAATGGTCAAACCAAATTGTTGCAGTAAAAGCAACCATATAATAATGCGAGCATTTACATCCATTTTGTTCATTAAATATCTAATTGCAGCATGATCAATGTGCACAAAATTTTGATAGCCTATGATGTAATGTCTGAATTTGTTTAAGGAATGTACAACAATTAGGAGTTCCTTTTCGGTGACTGTATAGTTTAGCTCTGCCTTTGAAATTTTGTTTCCTATAAAATATATGGCATAAGGTAACTTTTCATCAATTTGTCCCAAGGCTGATCCTATTGCTTTGTTCGAGGCATCTGTGTGAATGTGGAAAGTTAGGGCCTAGTTTGGGCCTCTCAGAATTGTGGCAGTCATGAGCTTGCTCTTCAAGGTATCTAGGGCTTCTCGATAGTTTTCCGACCACATAAATTCAACATATTTTCCCAAAAGACCAAACAATAGAGAGGCTAGCTTGCTAAAACCTTTAATGAATCTCCATTAATACCTAGTTAAACATAGGAAACTTCTGACATCTCTCACCTTTTGAGGAGGTGGGACCCTTTGGATGATGGCAATTTTGTTGGGGTCCACCTGTAGTCCTTGTTGAGATATTGCGTGACCTAGCACAGTCCCTTCAATCATAAAAAATTCACATTTTTCTGGACTGAGGTATGGGTTCATCTCAATACACTTGTCTAGAACTTTTCGTAGGCTGGATAAAGTTTCCCGAACGTCAGAGCCATAAGGAGAAAAGTCATCCATGTATATCTCTATTGCGTCATGAAATAATTTAGATAATATACTCAATACCACTCTTTGGAAAGTGGCTGGAGCATTACAGAAACCAAAAGGAAGGACCCGATATGCAAAGGTACCCCAAGGACAAGTGAAAGTGGTCTTATCTTATCTTTCGGGCTGATTTGAATCTAATTGTACCCGCTAAACCCATCTAGGAAAGAGAAAAAAAATTTACTTGCCAGACGGTCTAATACTTGATCTATGAAAGGTAAAGGAAAATGGTCCTTTTTAGTGGCTTTGTTCAATTCATGATAGTTGTCATAGATTCTCCACTTTCCATTTTTATTCAGCACTCGCACCAAAGGAGAGACCCATTCACTATCAGAGATGGGATAGATGAATCCTGCATCAAGCAATTTCTGCAGTTCTTCCTTAACAATATCTTTAAGTGTTGGATTCATCCTCCTTTGAGGCTGCCTGAGTGGTTTGCAATCTTCCTTAATGTATATATGATGAGTACATACTAAATATTGCACTCCCTTCATCTCCTTATAACTCTAGGTGAAGGCATCTAGGTGTTTTCTCAACAAGCTACACAGTTCCTTCTCTTGGGAAGTGGATAGGGATGGATTGATTTTTAAGGTTCTTGTTGGGCTGAACTCTATATACATAACATGGAGAGAGGTTAGTTCGGCCAAACAGAGATCAGTTGAGGGGTTGTTTCGTGTTTCTCTCACTATGTCCTCTAAGGGTAATACACTGGGAGGTGTATTTTGAATCAAATTTTGAATCATATCATCCTCATCTTGCGGTTTTCCGCCATGACAGTTTCTAATGCACAAAGAGATGAAAAATAGACTTCATCCTCATCTTCCTCCTCCAAAACGAGGGGTAGATCATGTTCTAGCAAGGGTTAGGTAGGAGGATATAGGATTAACTTCTTGGACATATGCCCATTCTTTATGGCCATGTTCCCAGCGCGACAGTTGATGTAGGCATCAGTGGTAGCCAACCAGGGTCTTCCCAGAATGAGAGGATACCCAGTGAGCTTTGCCTTCGACTGGAGAACTAAGAAATTAGTACGGTACTCCAAAGAATCAATGGAGACCATCACATCTTCCAAAATCCCTTCATGGGTCACGGTGGAGCAATCTGCTAGTTGCAGTATTGTCGTGGTCTTCCTCAAGCAGCCCTGGAGGTTATGTTTAAGTATTGTGTCCTTTGTCATCACATTAATGGCAGTTCCCAGATCAATCAAGGTATATGGGATCATGGTGCCATTGATGTGGACATCAATTATTGGGCTTCCAGGGTCCAGATATTTTGGACAGATTACCTACCCCAACATCAGGTCGGAGAGTTGTCCCGTGACATTGATGTTTGGGGCATCTCTCTTGCACCTTCCTGGATACCTAAAGCACTTCTCTTTGATCAATCTATTGTAGATAGGCACATCCTTTATGGCTTGGAGTAGATGTATCTTCACACATAATTGTTTTAATTCTCCCAGGAGTTTAGTTTCTTCTAGGGTATGTTGTGCTGTTGCGGATACTCTCTTAGGAAAGGGTGGATTTGCTTTAGGTTCAATTGCCACTTTATCTTCCTCCACCACCCTAGGTGGAGGTTGACTATCTGGGAGAACCTTCCCAGATCATAGGTTAATCTCTTGAATCTCCACAGATAAGTTGGGCATGATGGTTCCCCACTATACACTTGTTGAGCCTGTTCGTTGTTCAAGTTCGGGTTCGAGTGGGTAGGTATTTGGGGTTGCCTTAGTGGAGTAGAAGTTAATGGTTGTTCTTGAGTAGGTGGTTGAGGCAAAAGAGCAAGAGAAGAGTTGTACTAGGGTCTCCACCCCTGATCAGATGCATTCCACTAAGGTTGCGGATGAGCATAGGACTGAAATGAATGAGTGGCTAGTTGGGCATGATATTGAGATGGGAAGGACCAAGGAGGAGGCGTGGACCAGGAAGGATGAGTAGGAGGGCCCGAAGAAGATATGGAAGTGAATTGGTTGGGATAGTAGTATGCATGAGATGTCCCTTGCATCCCTTGCTGGTATGGTCTAGGTCCATGTGGTCTCCTTTGGTTTATGAAATAGAGTGGTTCAGTGACTCCTTTGGCCCCTTGTTATACCTCTTTAAGTCTGGGTAAGGAAAGGCACTTATCTGAAGAATGGTCTTCTTCACAAACTGAACAAATCTCTATAGAGTTCAATGGACATTCATTCTTAGGATGCCTCTTGGAGCATCTAGGGCAAAAAATGGCCAAAGCCTTCTCTGCTTCCTCTTGTTTTTTTTTATATGTAAGGTATCCATTTGCATTGCAAGAGTCTGCAACATCTCACTCTTGAAGTCTTCCAGCATGTTTCCAATTTCTCCTTTAATGGACGAATTAGAAGAAGAGGTATTGTCTATGGGTTGACTCCCCCACCTTTCTTTCTAGCTACTCTAGAATGGTTTCTAAAAACAGTCTTTATGTCCTCAAAAGATAGTTGGTAGATGTCTCCCCTAGCCAACAGATGGAGGGTGTCTAGAAGGTCTTCCAAAATTCCCCTAAGAAGGACCAACTTCAGATATTCAGGGTCAAGTGTACACCTAGCCCTTTTGTAACTGAACTCAAACCTCTCTTCATAATCTTCCAAGGATTCATCACTTCCCATGGTCATTCGGAAGATTTCTTCGTTGGTATATTTTGACCTACAATAGTCTCGATACTTGTTGTTAAAGTCTTGTTGCATCTGAGCCCAAGTTGTGATACTATTGCCAGGTAATCCCATGAACCAGTGAAATGTTGCATGTTGGAAATAATATGGAGAGGGGCGAGGTGAATCAGTATTAGCAAATCAATAACTTTTTCATATCCATACTCAGATTCATATACGCTACTTGAGTTAAGGGAACTCACGTGTACACGCAACTGTGTTTAATGCAACTAGCATATATCCAGTAAACTTATGGTTTAGCTAATCCATTATATGTTGATCTTTAACAAGTGCATCAAACTTCATTAACCATATAAAGAGTAACCAGGTGCAGTAAAAAGAGAATAGATCATCACACATAAGAAACACACATGAATACCATGATATAATGTGGAAACCCAATGTGGGACAAAAACCACCTCCTGTCATCTTCCTTTAATATAAGAAAAACTTGTTTACAATCTTGTATTGGCACAAAATCATACCAATACGCAGGCACCCACTTGGAGGAGGTTACAACTTTCTCTTGCCCTCTAGGTTCTACTGGAAGGGAGCTACAAACCCTTAGCTCTTGTACTAGCTGATATGTTTACTAGTATGTAGGTGCCAGCCTATTGAACACTCCAACCTTAACCAATTTTCCAGCTTCTATTGGAAGGGAGCTCCAACTCCCTGGCTCTTGTACTAGATGATATGTTTAGTAGTACGTAGGCGCCGGCCTACAGAAGGCTACGACCTTCTCTCTTCCTCCAACGACCACATTTGATAAATTTTCATAATAGATCCATCAATAACATCAAGGCACAAAATCAATCACCAGCGCAATACAACCATCAATCACATCTACATCATCAATCTCTGAATCACCCAACAACTGAATCATTGAAACACTATCATCAAACACAGTCACCAGAACATAGAGCAAAAACCTAGTACTCTGCAACAACCGTCAGAACCATCTGCAAATTCAAATATCATATTTCATTATGTATACGCTACTCTGATGAACCCAGCCAGCGTGTATACACACTTTTACCAAAGAGAACCTACGTACAGATCTGCAAATACTAACTTATAACTTTGCAGCTATTCTAGACATCAATCATACCCAGATAATAACATTTACAAAGTAAACATGCGTTAATAATTCATATCTATTCTATCCATGATCAAACCACATAATGATAAAACATTCCAAGCCTTAAGATCCAAATCCATCGTTCGTCATCATCCACATGGGTGCATCCTTGGTTCAGATCAAGCAAAGCATCACAAACCCATTAGCAGCATACTGGATCTCACACTTCATCAGATATTCAATCCTTGCATATCTTGCACTCCTTGGCCTAATGGTCTTCTCCTCCTTATATAGGTTTAGGCCTCTCTCAATACCATGGTCCAAAATCACGTTTTTATCGTGAAAACTATTTTCCACTCAGAGCTTCTATTCCCACTAAGACAGGTAGCTATCTTCGAAACAAACAAACTAAACTTACTTGTGTTTTCCTTTATGAGAGATAGATGAGAGAGAACCAAAGAGTACCAACCTCAGTCTATCGCTTGGCTCCTTGCTTGTTTCCTCCCTCCTTTGACAGATCTTCGCCACTCCTTCCTTACTTATCCCGCTTCAAATAACACCTATAGAGTCAAAGAAGCATAATACCATCAAAGCATAGAGATCTATAACCATAAACAATATAGGATTAAATGTATATTAATCATACAAATGCATATATCAATACAAGATTCAGAAATATACAAGAATATGGAGGAAAACTCAAATAGCTTTATTGATAGAGGTAGTAGAAGAGAGGATTACAACCAAGCTCTCTGATCCAGCACCATCCTCCTAGCATGAAATCCCTCTTCACCTCATGAAAAGCTATATCACCGAACAATACAATGTTGCACAGAGAAACCAACAACACTTCCTTAGAAAATACAAAATTCCAGCCTCCTGGATCTCTAGGATGAGGGATCCATATATAGATATTTGTAGGTGGGTGAGTCAGCTTCTGGGATTTTGATTAGTGTCATTTCTATGATAGTTCTTGGTTCGACTTGGAGATTTCATGATATCTTACTCATCCATGGGTGAATTCAAAGAGGCAAGTGTCAAATGAGCAGTTTCTAGAAGATTTCCTGGGTTTCCAGCTAGCAAATTGCCTCTGCCATTTGTCTACTCTCACCCATCGCACCCTACAAAATGGATTTTAGTATGCATCACACCCCCCGTGTGCAATAGGTCAGATGCATCACACCCTGACCATGGAGCAGGTGAGATGGTCTAGTTTTGACAGTATTGAGTAGTTTTTCAGGGAGAACTTTTGGGAGATGATGTAATCAGTTGACTTTGTTCCTTTAGGGTATGAAATAACACTTTTAGGGGCCTAGAAGCCCTTGGTTTATGGACATATGTGATTGGGGTTGTAGTTCCCAAATATGTCTATAACAGTTGCCCCCTAAAGCATGAGGTCGTAAATCTTCTGATGTCGGGTGAAATGCTTTATCATGAGGATCTGAGGTTTTACGAACTGGAAGGTGACCTATAATAAGATACAATACAATACATTATCTTCATAATATTGTCATGATCTAGCTGAGGCGGGCATTCCCATGCTCAACTTTTAAAAATTAATGTTCATGTACATGTGAGAGACAACCGTCTGTGTGACAGACTGATGATTCTGGTAGAGCCATCATTCTTTGGCTTGGATGATTATCTATGCAGCTATGATGTACATTTGATGTGTTTATTTTCTTGAATATATCACAGCCTAGATGGATGAAACTAGATCCGGGGTCTTCAAACTCATTCAATCTTTTCCTGATGTACAAGTCGATCCATGTTAAAAGATGTTCTGATGTCGAACATGGAAAGACATCGCCTGATTACCAGCCAATGGTGTAAGCTGTTAACAGGCATGAGAGGAATCACTGATAATGATAATGACTCTCAAGGCACTACAGTGCAATTCACGTGGTGTGAATACATGAATCGATGTCCAACACCACGTAAAATCTTCTGGTTGAAGGCCATTGATGTAAACCTATTGTCGGAAGTGAGAAACTTGCCATTGAGGCATGCAGGCTTCAAAGTACTGAAAGGGTTGTTCCTAAGTCAACTTCTTGGATAATGAGCTGATGTTGACAAGAAGTGACTCGTCATAGGAGAGCCTTAATGAATCCCACATCTACAACACGAAATAGAGCAAATGATTTTCTGGAGGTGAAAACGATTTGATGATACAAGGTTTAAGGTGGCAGTCATGAAAGAATGAAGTGTGAAGGTATTGTAGCAGATGAGATGTTAGCTAAGTTGGTGAATTCTCTGAGCGACTTCTCTTGAACATATCAGCGACACTGAAATGGATTGGTAGTGTAAACCCCAACAATGGATGGTATGGAAGACCAATGGTGATATGACCGGTGAATAGAATAACCCAACCCAACTCAATCATGGTGATGGAGTGAAAGTGTCATGTTCAAGAGCAACTTGCTACCAGTGAATTTGTTTAAGTTTTCCTCCCAATTTTTCCCCAGTCATTGCTGACTAGTGCCTCTTTATTTTTGTCAAGCTTGAGGAGGATAACATATGCTTGTTCTATAATTTTTCCTTCGGGCAAAACCGTCGCTATGTTTTAGCAATCCTAGCGACAGTGAAACTCGCTCTTGTTTGTAATGGACAAGTTTTTCACCATTCTTTTAACGAGTTTAACGACAAAGATAACTTGGTACTTTTCAATTTTAGAGAATCTAAAAAGAGATGGAAAGGAAACTCTAGTAATCCTTTTTCATAGTATAATCCCTTAAGTCTGAAAATGTATAAAATACTATGAAAGGGATGACTTTTCCAATCACTTTAACGAGCCGAAAAAGACAAGTGCTCGATCTTTTTGTGTAATGATCCCTCAGGTCCAGAAAGATTAAATTCTAAAGGAGGGATGGCAATTCCAATGAATTTAATGAGCTGGAGAGGCTAATTGCTCTACAATATTTTTATATTTTATGAGTCTAAAAAGAGCTTAAAAGAGATTTGTCTTTTAGGAATGAGTGATATTTTCGGGTAGCATCTAGTTCCAGATAATGTTTGGAACTTTTCAATCATGGCAGTGTAAGGAAAGTGGCTAACAGAATCACTCTTCATAGCTATTCCTCAAAAGGGTAAACAATCAAGTGGAGGCAAATGATCGGCTAAAAGGTGGAGGTGATGGTAAGAACACAACCAAGGCTCAAAAGCTAATAGTAATGTGATCACAAGGGTTATTTACCGGAAGTGGGTTCATTTTTTAAAGAGCTTAAACTCTAGGGGAACATATGCTCATTACTAGGTTTATTTTTTAACGAGCTTGAACTTTGAAGAAACATTTCTCATTCCAGTCGTATAATAATGATATCTCTCTTTAGTAGGTTCATTTTTTAGGGAGCTTTCCCCATTCGCAACTTTGCTCCAGAGCCTTTTTTATGCAAGCTAGGAACAACCTACCTATGAGGTTAAAGGGTTGAGAGCCTACAAAATACGAAAATAAAAGGTATCTTTTCACTTATATGTAAAAGTTTTGCATGCCCCTAGGTATAGAGAGAGGTAGAGTTTCAAAGTTACCATACGAAAGTTCTCGCATTAGCAAGATTGTTCCATTTGCATTTGCAGACAAAACACTTCGTTGGCTCTGTCCATCGAAATCGACAAAGGTGAATGGTGTTAGTTCCAATCACATAAGCTTTTGATGAGGGAATACTTTTCCAATCTAATCCCATTTTCCCAAACAGATATGTGTGTTAGACTAGTCATATATCCTACATAGAAACCTACCTTATATCTGGGGTTGTCTTGTCGAAGTAGACTAGGGCGCATGCCCCCTGGGTTTAGTCACATTCACCAAATCACTGGCGCTCATCAGGTGGATGGACTGGATATTGATGAGACATTCCTTGTGCAAAAAGACCAGTTAGGGATGGCACTTGACTAATAGATGTGTTTGAACTAGGGAATGAAATTTGGTTTGTGAGCTAGACCACTATGCCTTCATGCAGGAAACACATCACTCAAAAGAGTGAGGAAACAATAGATCCCATGCTATAAATGTGGTCAAGCCCAAGGAGTATATTGTAATCTAATTGCCCTTGGACTACCATCATGTTCAGATAAATGGTTTTCCTTCTCAAAGTTATAGGCAAATTTGGAATGATCCCTAATAGTCGATTGGTTCCTTTGTTGAAGCCTAACAGATTTCAAATCTTATGCAGAAGCGATGGTTGACCAAGAGCTTTCCAAGCAGTGGAGGAAATGATACTCATGGAAGCCCCTTAATCTATGATAGTGCCAACCATGATCATTCTGTAAGCTTGTGCAATGATTCAGAATGATACATTAGATGGTAGGTGGGGTCTCCCTAGTAGATTCCAATCGAAGGAAATGACTAGATTGCTTGGAAGAGGGACTGAATAGATGGTCGGATGAATCTCTAATGAACTTCCTTCCTGTGGTAAAGGAACGGGTAGATTGCCCCTAGGTTCATCGGATTTTGTGTTAACAAAAAGAATTTGAACAGTGCCATTCTCATTCTCTTTGGTGACTGTATCATCTAAAGGTAGATATTTTGAAGACAAGAATGGGCTGACTATTGTCTCGACCTATTGAATTTGGTCCTGTGTGGTCTCAGGGGGTTTATCTTCAATGGTAGATGATTCGACCGACAACAAAGGTGTGTCAGTTTGATTTTCAACTAGTGATGGACTCGGCAAGAGTTTCTTGTATCTAGGAGGAAGTTGTAGCAGTGAAGCAGGATCGTTATCCAAGACTCTTTTAGCTTCGTCCACGAAGGGACAATGGTCGAGGGCATGATCGCCTTGACACAGTCTATAAGGAAATTTAGATCTTCCTTTTTGTCCATTGACTTCATTTTCACTAGTTGACGGTGTACTTTCAACATGATCGTCAAAGGTTGAGGACATCGGATTGTGCAAGCGGGGAGACCAGTCCCTTCAGATCCATGGGATGCAAGGACAATCTTGATGATAGTGGTCTCCTTTGCAAATGACACATGGACATTTAGGTTTGGATGGTGTAGTGTGTGGTTTTTGTCAGACGATGCATGGTTTCCCCCTTTTTCCATTGGCTTCTTCTTCTTCTTCTCCTTCCCTTTCTTCTTATTCTCAGTTACTTGGTTTTTAGTTTTACTAGCTTCACCAAGCAAAGAGGAAGAAGCAGAGGGAGAAACAAACAAAGTAGAAGATTGGGGGGTAACTCCAGTATCATCTGGTTGCTGATTTGATTGCTCAGGAATCATGGTGTTTTGAATGACAGAGGTTGAGAAAAGCCATACTGGCAGGCCAATTGTAAGTCCTGTAAGGGACAATGTAGCCATATGAGGTGCACCAACATATCCCCAAGAGGAGAAGGGACTAGGATTCCCCCCAAGGGGAAATCCTTGATTGGTGGACTTCATTTTCTCAACCTAAGACCAACGAGGGAACAATGATGTTATTCCGATTAAAATAAATTTTATGATGCTTTGACACAACTTGCTTTTTCAATTTTAAAGAGTCAAGAAAAAGCTAAAGATGACTCTAGTCACCTTCGATTTTTAATGAGCCTGAAGTGACAAGTGCTAAGATGGACCTTTTATTTTGAGGAGTCTGAAAAGGAATGAAATTGACTACTCTAGAAATCTAGACAGAGGAATTACCAAACCAATCGTAAAACTGTAGAATACTTTTTAAGGTACTACAATCAATCTTCCCAAATGTTGTGTTCAGTGCATTGTGATCGATAGGATGGTAGACATGGATTCATAAGGATAAAGGCTATAGCCTATTATGGTCTCCCAATATATACTCGACGGTATGTGGGAGCACAAGTTTGTATTGGCCCTTGTCATATCAAAGAGGAGGAATCACCCAACCTACAATGAAAACAATAGTTACCAGGCTTTACAACATCAGAATACGTCTCTAGCCTAGACTTCTAGATGTTGTGCGTTAGGTTCCAAAGTGTTTTTATGTTCATTGGGGTTTATTTTATAGTTGATATTTCTTAAGAAGTTTGCCTTTAAGGTTCACCGCGTGATGTAGATATACAATTCCTAAATATGCAATCTAAGATGATAAATAGTCATTTACTTTCTTTTTGCAATGAAAATCCTAGCTACTAAGGAAAGAGAAGTATAATTCTTTCAACATAGAGAAGAGAGCACACACTAAGATGTATTGTCCTAAATCAATTTCTGCATGCAGTCTAAATGCAATTTCACATTCATGTATTTGTTTTTCAGTTTCCTTAATGTGAGAATGACAGAAATGAAAACTAAGTACAGATCTAAACTATCTTTTCTCAAAGGGACACTTTAGCAATGTCTTTTCAAAGACGAAAGGAAGATTAAGACGATGCTTTCAATTTCAATTTGAAAACTACTTTTGACACTTCAAAGAATTGATGATTCAAATCAAATACAATGGAAAAAGTGTAATCGACTATCTAAAAGAGGAAGACTTTACGACACTCTTTTCTTTGACTGAAAATGACACTTGCAACACTTTCAAATCAAAAGACGTTAGTTGGATTAAGCTACTGTTTGCAAAGGAGAATTATAAATGATGAAAAATACATAAAAACAAATTCACAATTCTTTATCAATGGAGGCTAAATAATGCAAAGGAAGAGAGTTTCAACAGTGATATATTGATCATAGACAAAAAAACTACTGAATAAAGTTGAAGACAATGAGGAAAAAACAAAAATTTGGAGGCAGAAACAGTCTCACTCAATCATCAAACTTGTAACACAAGGAAACAGGGATGCATCTCACCTACAACACATGGGAGGTGCGATGCATCCAGGTTTCCAATGAGAGATAGCGTGATGGTCCAGGGACAAGATTGATCTTTGTTTTCACTCACAGTTTGCAATTAAGTTAAGGGATTTAGGCTGAGCTAATGATAGATAGTAAACACAAACTACAGGGGCCGATATAATGAGGTTACTTGAGCTACCACGAGGGCACTTAGGATGTTTGTAAGTTAGATGTTCATTCCATAAACTAACCCAGGGATTCACTGAAGTAGCGTTGATCTACTTTGCAGTAGCATAGCAAAAGTAGTTCGAAGGCTAGCTGGCTTAACTTCAAGCTCCATCTGTAGTTTATAAAGCAAACAAATAGAAACAAGCAAACAAAGTATTCACTCCCCAACAGAGTCACCATTTTGTTATCAAGAAAGCTAGTGTCCATTCAAAGCTACTAGTTCCACTAAGACAGGTAGCTATGTTAGAAACAAAAAAACGAAAGTTACTTGTGTTTTCCTTTATGAGAGAGAGATGAGAGAGAAGCAGAGAGTACCAACCTCAGTGTTTCGCTTGGCTCCTTGCTTGTTTCCTCCCTCCTTTAACATAGCTTCACCACTCCTTCCTTACTTGTCCCGCTTCAAATAACACTTGTAGAGTCAAAGCAACATAATACCATCAAAGCATAGAGATATATAACCATAAAAAATATAGGATCGGATGTATATTAACCATACAAATGCATATATCATTACAAGATTCAAAAATATACAAGAATATAGAGGAAAACTCAAATAGCTTTATTGATAGAAGTAGTAGAAGAGAGGATTACAACCAAGGTGTCTGATCTAGTGCCATCCTCCCAGCATGAAAGCCCTCTTCACCTCATGAAAAGCTATATCACCCAACAATACAATGTTGCACAAAGAAAACAACAGCTCTTCCTTACAAAATACAAAATTCCAGCCTCCTGGATCTCTAGGATGAGGGATCCATATATAGATATTTGTAGGTGGGTGAGTTAGCTTCTGGGATTTTGAATAGTGTCATTTCTTAGATAGTTCTTGGTTTGACTTGGAGATTTCATGATCTCTTACTCATCCCTGGGCGAATTCCAAGAGGCAAGTGTCAAATGAGCAGTTTCTTGAAGATTCCTTGGGTTTCCACCTAGAAATCTGCCTCTACCATTTGTCTACTCTTGCACATCACACCTTACAGAAGGGCTTTTCAGTATGCATCACACCCCCTATGTGCAATAGGTGAGATGCATCGCACCCTGACCATGGAGCAGGTAAGATGGTCTAGTGTTGACCAGTTCTGAGTAGTTTTTCAGGGAGAACTTCTGGGAGATAATGTAATCAGCTAACCTTGTTCCTTTAGGGTATGAAACAACACTTTTAGGGCCTTATATGCCCTTGGTTTATGTACATATGTGATTGGGGTTGCAGTGCCCAAATATGTCTATAACACACGTAGAACCAATACCTTGGACCCAATACTTGGGGTCAATACCTCGAATCAAATACCATGGGTCAATACCAAGATTCCATGGACCAAATACCACGGACCAAAACTTAGTTTTCCAACATGCACATGGCTTTCCTTCTATTAAAGTGCATGTGTATGCTATACGCTCCTTTTGGTCTATTAACCTACGTGTATATGCTGCTTTGTCAAGGTGAACCTGCGTATACCTCTCTCTGATTATTAATTCTTTGCTCTTGACCTGCTGCACTATGATCTATCATCTGAGTGAGTTTCTATCAAGGAAAACACATGTATCATAATGCCAACAATCTCCCCCTTTGGACTTCATGGCAACAACCACACCAAGTCACTCTCCCTCTTTGACATCAAGGGCAAAGGGCAGAACAAGATATTCTCTCCTTTGATATACATTCTGTTGTCCATACTCTTTCTGAGTACATGCTAAAATCTCTGATTGAGCTCTCCCTTTTTACATGCCAAGATTTACCAATCCGTCCATTCTCCTCTTGAGCACATGCAGAGTCTGCAAAAATATTTTTCAAAAATAATAACATGACACTTTAACTCAACTAAGTGAGTATGACCTTCCTATCACCAAAGACTCATACATACATCAATCTCCCAACCAAGTGGGGATACACCATTTTTGACTCATCCACCCAACCAAGTGGGGATATACCAAATGTTTATACATGACTCAAAAACAAGAAATATTACATCATCCATCCCATGCATAGTGGGGTTACAAATCATGATTTTTATAACAAAGACCGGCAATCTAATCAAGACCATGGTAGTCATAAACAACTATCATACACCATATATGATCTGTACCATAAGCATCTGTCATCAACATCAAGACCTGTAACCTGCAATACCATTGTTTTGGCCAACTAACAATAAGTAGTAAGATGTATCATTTAGCCACGTAAGCATCATCACCAAAGACTTCTAACCATAATGCCAACAATGCATTATTTGAAGTATACACTCCCCATGAACTTGTACCATGCCATCATCAAACAATGACTGAACCATATGAGACTTTTGTACTACTGCTTTTCTTCAGAACATCTTATACGCAACTGTGCAACATCTAACTCACGTATACATGCAACTTCTCTTCATGAAACCTGTGTATGAGATTTAGAACACTGAAGTTTCACACTTTCAACTTCCTCCGAGTCTATCATGTCTGTATACTTTACTATGCCACATCTTTTTGATTGTGCTTCCTTCTTCTTCCATATGTTCAACTGTGATGATGTTTTCTCCTTTTCGTATGGTGCCCATACCTTATTTCTGCATTCCTTTGCTATATGTCCAAACTTTTTACATGCATAACATCTTACATGTTTCATATTCCTTCTGTAGCATTCAATGGCTTTGTGACAAAACATATTGCAAGAAAAACAGTATCCCTTAAAGTACCTGGAATGTGATGATCTTTCTATGTGATGGCCTTCCACCATTCTACTTTTGCATCTCACTGCAATATGTCCAAGATTATGACATACATAACACTCAACATTATTCATTTTAGAAAATAACTGACTATGACTTCCATAGTTTGGAGTAAAAGATTTTCTTTGACAGATTTCTTTCCTTGGTTGTTGATGTGGTTGACCTCTTATCTCCTTGTTGAGCATTTTAGGTTTTGCATTAGAGTTCCTTGCCTCACCATAAGAGCTAGATTTTCCTTCAACAAATTCATGAAAACCAAGACCAGTTTTGATAGCAAAGGATCTTTGACTACTAAGAATATCATCCAAAATCTTAATATTGTCTTGAAATTGTAACAGTGTATCATTTTCTTATAATTTACCTTTTAAGATATTTAACTCAATCTGATGTTGCTCTTCCTTTTTCCAGATGTTGTTTCTTCAAGATTTCTGTAGCCTTTCTTCCTTCTTCCAATTGTTGCCTTAAATTGAGAATCTCATTTTCTTGTTCTTTATCTATTGAGGTAGTTCTTCATTCTTCTTATTTTTCAATGATATCACTTCATCTTGCAAAATTTGACGTACTTTGAAGGCACACTCCAGCTGTTCTTTTAATCTAGAAACTTCTTCTTGCAGGGTTCTCTCTTTTGTTAAATAGATCTTGTTGATCTAATGCTACATTTTCTTGTTCATCTTCAATCTAAGGTGATTCAGGATCTGAATATTTACTTCCACCTGACAGCAAGCTGTCACTATTCGTTTTAGTTGTCTTCTTCTTCTTAGGCACTTTCTTTCCCATTGTTCTATGGATCTCCTTCAACCGATCAAGCTTCTACCAAAGGACCTGCTCTAATACAAATTTTTGGAAATAATAATGAGACGGGGCGGGGGTCATTTAGTATTAGCAAATCAATAACTTTTTCATCTCCATAATCAGATTCATATACACTACTTCAGTTAAGGGAACCCACGTGTACACGCAACTATGTTTAATGCAACTAGCGTATATCCAAGAAACTTATGATTCGGTTAATCCATTAAATGTTGATCTTTAGTTAGTGCATCAGAACTTCATTAACCATATAAACATTAACCAAGTGTAGTAAAAATAGAATAGATCATCACACATAAGAAACACACATGAACACCATGATATAAGGTGGAAACCCAATGCGAGACAAAAAACACCTACTGCCATCTTCCATTAATATAAAAAAAACCTGTTTATAATCTTGTACTGGCACAGACTCATACCAGTACACAGGCACCGACCTACAAAAGGCTACAACCTTCTCTCATTCTCTAGCTTCTAATCGAAGGGAGCTACAACCCCCTAGCTCTTATACTAGCTTATATGTTTACTAGCATGTAGGCGTAAGCCTACTCAAGGCTCCAACCTTCACTCATTTTCCAGCTGCTATTGGAAGGGAGCTCCAACCCCCTGGCTCTTGTACTAGCTGATATGTTTACCAGTACGTAGGTGCGAACCTACAGAAGGCTACAACCTTCTCTCTTCTTCCAAGGACCACGTTTCATAAATTTTCATATTGGATCCAATAACATCAAGGCACAAAATCAATCACCACTGCAATACATCCATCAACCACATCTACATCATCAATCTCTGAATCACCCAACAACTGAATCACTGAAACCTTGTCAACAAACATAGTCACTAGAACATAGAGAAAAAACCTAGAACTTTGCAACAACCTTCAAAACCATCTGCAAATTTAGATATCATATTTCATTATGTATACGCTATCTGATGAACCCAACCAGCGTGTATACGTGCTTTTACCAAAGAGAACCCACGTACAGATCTGCAAATACTAACTTATAACTTTGCAACTATTCCAGACATCAATCATACCTAGATAATAACATTTACAGAGTAAACATGTGTCAATAATTCAGATATAGTCTATCCATGAACAAACCACATAATGATAAAACATTTCAAGCCTTAAGATCCTGATCCATCGTTCATCATCATCCACATGGGTGCATCCTTGGTTCAGATCAAGCAAAGCATCACAAACCCATTAACAGCATATTGGATCTCACACTTCATCATATATTCAATCCTTGCACATCTTGCAGTCCTTGGCCTAATGATCTTCTCCTCCTTATATAGGTTTATGCCTCCCTCAATACCATGGTCCAAAACCAAGTAGAACAAATACCTTGGACCCAATACCTGGGGTCAATACCTTAGATAAAATACCATGGGTCAATACCAAAATACCATGGACCAAATACCACAAACCAAAACTTAGTTTTCCAACATGTACGCACATTTCCTTCGGTGAAAGTGCGTGTGTATGCTATATGCTCCTTTTGGTCTGTTAATCTGCATGTATACGTTGCTTTGTCAAGGTAAACCTGCGTATACCTCTCTCTAATAATTAATTCTTTGCTCTTGACCTACTGCACTATGATCTATCATCTGAGTGAGTTTCCATCAAGGAAAACACCTGTATCATACCTGTATCATAATGCCAACATTGCATCCTTGAGAGTAGAAGAGAATAGTTTCAACTTTTGCTCATCTTCTGCATAGTCATAGGTTCAACAGATAACAACAAACTCAAACAGGAAGGTGTCAGGATCTTCCATAGTCAAAACATGGAAGTGAGGTAGGCCTAAAGGACTTATATTTTTCATTTTGGTGTCCCCATTGGTCTCTCAAATGGGAAAGGTACCCTCTATTCTTTCTCCATTCCCCCTAGCATTTCTGTGTTCAGCCATTGGCTCTAAAGGAATGCTTCTTCTTCTTCCCATACATGTTCTTCGAATATGTCGGGTTGTTCACCTAAGGGTTCTTCTTGATTGTAGCCATCGAAGAAGAGATAAGGTTGGCTGTGTGAAGCAGTGAGGGTGTTGGGAAAAATCTTTCCTGAATTATCTCTATTCCTACAAGGAATGAAAGGAAATCTTTTTTGTTGGTTTTTGTTTCTTTTTCCCCACACTGATAGTACCTGAAAAACTGAAATTGATTGAACAAAACAATTTGCAACTAACTGAAATGAACTTGCTGAAATGAAATTTGCAGAATTGAAAAGGAAAGCAAAAGAAATATAGAATTGAAAGTAAGGAAGTGACTAATCTACTTTTGTTGAAATGGAAATTGCAGAATTGGAAAGGAGAGCAAAAGAAATGTAGAACTGAAAGCAAGGAAATGACTAATCTACTTTTGCTGAAATAAACTATTAGCATAATGTTGCAATAGGAAATAGAAGAAAATAGTAATCACAGAATACTCTGATGCTTCCTCAGCAATGGCACCGAAAAAGTTGTGAGCACCAATATTGCAGCAATAATGCTGCAACTCCTGGGTGCCTACTTTACTCTTATCAACCCGGTAGTTCATAGAAAAATTGGAAGCAACGCTGTTATATGCACAAGTACTAGTCCTTACAGTAAGTTGTCACTTGGTGAGTTGGCACAAGATCACTAGGAGCTCAAGCCAACTTCTATGGTTTCCAGAAAAATATTTATATGTGATGGAAGGAAAAAGAGATTACTCTATTGATGCTATTATACTTGTAGAAAGGAAGACTAAAATGTAAAGCAAACCAAGGAAATCATAGTTAACCATTAATCCTACTTTTGCAGAAAACACTATGAAAACCATGAAAATAATGCCATTATCTACTCAAGGAAGTAAACAACATCTACCTAAGATATTTCTGAAAGTAAATGAGCAAAAAATATATTTTTGGATTGTTATGTATTTTTATGTCAATTTGTTATGCATGTAATTTATTTGTTTGTGGATGTGGCAGCGAATAGGTTGCGATGGAGGGCAGTTTTGGTACTTGAGAGGATGTAGGATGGTGTGGATGGGTCCTAGGAGGTCTCAAGTGGACTTCTGGAGGCTTTTCCCAAACTTGGCCTTCAAAAGAAAGCCTATAGAAAAATCTACAGGAGGACACAGGAAATCTAAAAGAGGAAAAACAATGTTCTATAGGAGGCCTACAAGAAGAGGCCGAGAGCAGTTTTCACTATTGTGAAGGTGTGAGAGTGGGTGGAAAAGGTGGATGAAGGGTGGAATGAGGTTTTAAGGCACCTAGATCCTACCAATAATCTTTAGGAGAGGGAAATATGATAGGATATACTCGAGGAGAGAAGAAGGAATTCTATGGAAATTGCAGGAAACTAAGGCAGAATTGAGGGGAGACTTGTGTTATAGACATTTTTGGGTACTGCAACCCCAATCATAAATTTTCACAAACCAAAAAAGGTCAGCTGATTACATCATCTCCCAGAAGTTCTCCATAGAAAGCTCCTCAGAACGGGTCAAAACTGGACCATACAGAATGCCTAGTGTAGAGGGTGCGATAAATCTCACTTATTCAGTGTAAAGGGTGTGATGAAAACTAGAAATCCCTTCTGTAGGGTTTGATGGGCGAGAATGGACAAATGGAAAAGACATTTTACGAGGTGGAGGATCATAGAATCTTCAAGAAACTTCTCCTCTGACACTTGCCTCTCTAAATTCGCCCAGGGATGAGTAAGAGATCATTAATCTCCAAGTGGAATAAAGAACTATCAGGGAGAGGACACTAATAAAAAACCCAAAAGCTGACTCACCCCCTATAATCATCTATATATGGATCCCTCATCGCAAATATCCAGGAGGCTGGAATCTTGTATCTTGTAAGGAAGTGATATTGGTTTCCTGGTGCAACATCATAGTGTTGGGTAATCTAAGCTTTACATGAGGTGAAGAAGGGATTTATTGCTGGAGGATGATGCTGGGTCAGAACAACTGGTTGTAATCCTCTTTGCTATTCTTGATATTAATAAAGCTATTCAAGTTTTCCTCCACATTCTTGTATGTTTAATGATATATGCATTTGTGTGGTCAATACATATCTTGTCCTGTATTGCTTATGATTGTAGATCTTTGTTCTTCGATAGTATTCTGCCACTTTCATTTCACAGGTGCTCTTTGAAGCTGGGTAGACAAAGAAGAAATGACAAAAATCTATCAGAAAGGAGAGGAACCAATCAAGGAATCAAGCACAAGACTGAGGTTGGTGTCCTTTGTTCCTCTCTTATCTACTTCTCATAAAGGAAAGTGAAAGTAGTTTTAGTTTGTTTGTTTCTAAGATAGCTACCAGTCTTAGTGGGACTAGCAGCTCCGAGTGGACACTAGATTTCCCGATAACAAAATGTGACTCTGCTGGCAAGCGAATAGATTGTTTGCTAGTCTATATTTGTTTGTTTTATAAACTTACAGACGGAGCCTGAAGTCAAGCCAGCTAGCCTTCGAGCTGCATTTGCTATGCAAGTGCAAAGTAGATCAATGCTTCTTCAGTCTATCTCCGGGTTTTGTTTATAAATTGAACAATCGATTTGCAAACACTCTAATTGCCCTAGTGGTGGGTCTAGTAACCTCATTAGATCAACCCCTCTGATTTATATTTATTGAACATCAGTTGCTCGGCCTAAATCCCTGAACTGAACTGCAAATTGTGACTAAAGACCATGTAAAAGTCTCGCACTGGTACCATCACACCCTCTCTTCAAGGAAGTCTGTATGCATTGCACCTCCTGTGTGCAATAGGTGAGATGCATACAGGATTCCCTGTGTAACAGGTGCGATGGTCAGAGAAGGTTAATTTTGCCTTCAGACTTTGGTTTTTTCTTCACTCTCTTCAGCTCTATTCAGGAGTTTTGTTCTCCGTGATCAGTATATCTCTATGGAAACCCCCTTCCTTTCCATCATTCCACCTCCATTTTGCAAAGAACTGTAAATGTTTTTATGTATTGTGCGCCATTTTCAGTTCTCTTTTACAAAGAAGTAGCGTAATCAGACTGTCGTTTCTTGATCTGGAAGTGTTGCAAGTGTCATTTTCAGTCATAGAAGAGAATCCCATTGTTCTTGATGGTCAATTATACTGTTACTCTTGTGTGTGATTTTAATTATTAGTTTTTCAAGTGTCGAAAATAGTTTTCAATTCGAAATTGCAAAGGGTCATCGTTATCTTCACTTCGTTTTGAAGAGAAATTTGTTAGTATTGTCGCTTTGGAAAGATAATTCAGATTTGCACTTAGTATTCTTCTTATCATTCACACATCAAGAAGGCTGAAAACAAATACATGCATGTGCATTTTCATTTAGATTTCTTGTTGGTTTGATTTAGAACAGTGCATTTAGTGTGTGCTCTATGCTCTTTGTTGAAAGACCCTCAATTCTCTTTCCTTAGTAGCTAGGATTTTCATTGCAAAATAAGTTTAAACGATTGTTTATTAGCTTAGATTGCATTTTAGGAATTGTATATATACATCATGCGGTGAACCTGAAAGGAAAATTTCTTAAGCAAGATCAACTATAAAATTAATTTAATGAACCTAAAAACGCTTTGGAACCTAACGCACAACATCTAGAAGTCTAGGCTAGAGACGTATTCCGGCGTCGTAAAGCCTGGTAACTGTCACTTTCATTGTTGGTTGGGTGATTCCTCCTCTTTGGGATGACAAGTGCCAGTACGGACTTGTGCTCCCATGTACTGTCAAGTATATATTGGGAGACCACAATAGGCTATATCCTTTATCTTTAGGAAGTCGTGTCTGCCGCCCTATCGATCGCAATGCACTAAACACAACATTCAGGAAGATTGACTACCGTACCATAAAAGGTATTATGGAGTTTTGCGATTGGTTTGGTAATCCCTCTGTCTAGATATCTAGAGTAGTCTCTTTCGTTCCTTTTCAGACTCCTTAAAGGAAAAGGTCCATCTGAGCACTTGTCACTTCAGGCTCATTAAAAATCGAAGGTGACTAGAGTCATCTTTTGTTTTTTTTCGACTCTTAAAAATTGAAAAAACAAGTTGTGTCAAAGCGTCTAAAATTTATTTTAATCAGAATAACATCATTGTTCCCTTGTTGGCCTTTAAGTTGAGAAAAAATGGAGTCTACTAACCAAGGATTTCCCCTTGGATGAAATCCTAGTCCTTTCTCCTCTTGGGGAGATGTTGGTGCACCCCATATGGCCACATTGTCACTTCCAGGGTTGACGATTGGCTTGCCCATATGGCTTTTCTCTACCTCTATCGTTCAGAATACTGTAATTCTTGAACAATCAAGTTAGAAACTATATGATACTAGAATTACCCCCCAACCTTATACTTTTTTTGTTTCTCCCTCTCCTCCTTGCTCTTCGCTTTACGAAGATGGTAAAGCTAAAGATCAAGTAACTGAGTAGAAGAAGAAGTGAAAGGAGAAAAAGGAAAGGAAGAAGAAGGAGCCAAAAGAAAAAGGGGGAAACCATGCGTTGGCTACCAAAAATCCACACACTGCACCATCTAAACCCAAATCTCCACGTTTCATTTGCAGAGGAGACCACTATCATCGAGATTTTCCTTGCATCCATCGGATCTTAAGGGTCTCCTCGTTTTCACAATCTGATGTCATCAACCTTTGATCGTGTTGAAAGTACATCGTCAACTAGTGAAAGCGAAGTATCTGGACAAAAAAGGAAATGCAAGTTTCCTTGTAAACTATGTGAAGGTGATCATGTCGTCCACCGTTGTCCCTTCTCAGACGAAGCTAAAAGAGTTTTGGATGACCGTCCGACTTCACCGCTACGGCTTCCTCCTGGATATAAGAAACTCTTGCCGAGTCTATCACTGGTTGAAAATCTGACTGACATGCCATTGTGGTCTGTCAAAGCGTCTATCATCAAAGATAAAACCTTTGAATCAATACCAGACAAAAGTCAAAAGGTTGAGGTGGAAGTTGACCCGGTTTTGATTTTCAGAAGGTCCATCTTCAGATGATACAGTCACTGAAGAGAATGAGAACGACACCATTCAAATTCTTTTCGTAAACAAAGACTCTGATGAACATGGGGGCAGTCTACCTGTTCCTTTACCACAAGAAAGAAGTTCGTCAGAGTCATATCTGGCCATCTATTCGGTCCCACCTCCAAGAAACCTAGTCATTTCCTTCGATTGGAATCTACTAGGAAGACCCCATTTACTGGCTAGTGTGCCATTCTGAATCATTGTACAAGCTTACAGAATGGTTATGGTTGGTACCATCGTAGATGAAGGGGCTTCTGTGAGTATCCTTTCCTCAACTGCTTGGAAAGCGATTGGTTCGCCATTGCTTCTGCCTGAGATGAGAAATCTGACAGGATTCGATAAAGGAACCAGCCAACCGTTAGGGATCCTTCCCAATCTGCCCATAAAATTGAGAAGGAAAACCATTTACATGAACGTGATGGCAGTCCAAGGACCCTTAGATTATAATCTACTCCTTGGGCGCGACAATATTTATAGCATGGGAGCCATTGTCTCCTCTCTCTTTAGAGTAATGTATTTTTCGCATGAAGGTCGAGTGGTACATCTCGTAGATCATCTTTCATTCACCGGCTCACACATAGCTAATAGTCAAATGCCATCCCTAAATGGTCTTTTCATGCAAGGAATGTCTCATCAATCTCTAGCCTGTCCACCTAAAGAGCGCAAGTGATTCGGGAGGACATGATGAAACCCAGGGAGCATGCACCCTGGCCTACTTCATCGGGGAAACTATAGGTATAAAGTAAGTTTCCACAAAGGAAAATGACTGGTCTGACACCCGTCTAAACTGGAAGAGGGAGTTAGACCGGAATAAGATTCCCTTGTCAAGGTTAGGTGGTTGAAGCGAGAATCACCTTTGTCCAAATGGACTAAGCCAGGAACTGTTTCTATCTGCTATGTGGATGGAAACAGTCTTGCCAGAACAAGAACTTCTCAATGGTAGCCAGGAAATTTTTCACTATACCCGAGGGCATGCAAACCTTTTTTCATGCAAGTGAAGAGCGACCATTTATTTTCTTAGTTTGTAGATTCTCAAACCCTTTAAACTCGTAGGATTGGTCATTTCCTAACTTGCATAAAGAAAGGATCGGGGGCAAAGCTTTGAAAGGTGCAAGCTCCATAAAAAATGGCATCTATAGATGAGATATCCTTATTATATGACTGGCGCGAGCAGTTTTTATGTGGATTTCAAGCTCATTAATAATTAAACATAAGCAATGAGCAAATGTTTCCCCCAGAGTTTAAGCTCATTAAAAAATGAACCAATTCCCAGTAAATAACCCGTGAATGCATTATCATCAGCTTTTAAGCCTTGGTCGTGTTCTCATCATCACCTCCACTTTTTTAGCTAATCATACGCCTCCATTTGATTTTTTACCCTTTGGAGGAACAACTGTGATGAGTGATCTTGCTAGCCATCCTTGTGACACTGCTGTGATTGGAAAATTCCAAACCTTACCTGGAATTAGCTGCTACTTGAAATTATCACTCATTCCTCAAAAAACAAGTCTCCTTTAAGCTCTTTTCACTTGACTCGCAAAATATGAAAAGATTGTCGAGCAATTGGCCTCTCTAACTCGTTAAAGTCATCGGAAGTGCTATCCATCCTCTAGATTTTAATCTTTTTGGACCTGAGGGATTATTACACAAAAAGATCGAGCGCTTGTCTTGTTAGGCTCATTAAAACTATCTAAAATTCATCCCTTTCATATTATTTTACACATTTTCGGACTTAAGGGATTATATGACGAAAAATAATCATTGGAGTTTCCTTTCCGTCCCTTTTCAGACTCTCTAAAATTGAAAGATGACCAAGTTATCATTATCGTTAAACTCGTTAAAATCAATAGTGACAAACTTGTCCAAATGGACAAGAACGAGTTTCACTGTCGCTCAACTCATTAAACATAGCGACGGGTTCACCCGAAGGGCATATTATAGAACAAGCATATGTCATCTTCCTCAAGCTTGATAAAAATAAAGAGGTACTGGTCAGCAATGACTGGGGAAAATTGGGAAGAAAACTTGAAGAAACTTTATTGGTAACAAGTCGCTCTTGAACATGACACTTTCACTCCACGTCCGAGTCAGATTGGGTTATTTCATTCACTGGTCATATCACCATTGGTCCGTCACACCATCCATATTTGGGGTTAATGCTACCAATCCATTGTCAGTGTTGCCAGTATGTTCAAGAGAAGTCGCTCGGAGAATTCACCTGTGTCTCATCCGCTACAATACATTCACGCTCCATTCTTTCATGACCGCCACCCTGAACCCTGTATCATCAGATCATTTTCACCTCCAAAATCATTTGCTCCATTCCGTGTCGTAGATGTGGGATTCATTAAGGCCC
>APFE031540308.1:2426-22560 GCA_000404065.3 Pinus taeda | reverse complement strand
GACATCAGCTCATTATCCAAGAAGTCGACCTAGGAACAACCCCTTTCAGTACTTTGAAGCTTGCATGCCACAATGGCAAGTTTCTCACTTTCGGCGACAGGTTTACATCAATGACCTTCGACCGAGAGATTTTGTGTGGTGTTCGATGCCAAGTCCCTTTTTCACACCATGTGAATTGTACTATAGTACCTTGAGGGTCATTGTCATTATTTGTGATTCCTCTCGCGCCTATTAACAACTTACATCATTGGTTGGTAATCAAGTGATTTCTTTCCATGTTCGACTCCATAACATCTTTCACATGGATCGACTTGTACTCTGAGTGAAGATTGAACGCATTTTGAAGACCCCGGATCTAGTTTCATCCATCCAAGTTGCGATATATTCAGGAATATAAAAGCATCAAATGTACATCATTGTCAAATAGATGATCATCCAAATCAAAGGATGATGACTCCGTCCGAATCATCAGTCTGCTACACAGACGGTTGTCTGTCCTATGTACATGAAAATGAATTTATAAAGGTGAACATGGGAATGCCTGCCTCAGCTAGATCATGAAAAGTATTATGAAGATAGTGTATTGTATTGTATCTTATTACAGGTCACCTTCCAGCTCGAAAGAACTTCGGATCCTCATGATAAAGCATTTCACTCGACATCAAAAGATTAACGACCTCATGCTTTAGGGGGAAAATGTTATAAACATTTTTGGGCATTGCAACCCCAATCATAAATGTCCATAAAACAAAGGCTCCTAGTCCCTAAAGTGTTGCTTCACTCACTAAAGGAACAAGGTCAGCTGATTACATCATCTCCCAGAAGTTCTCCATAGAAAGCTGCTCAGAACTGGTCAAAACTAGACCATACAGAATGCCCAATTCAAAGGGTGCGATACATCTCACCTACTCAGTGTAAAGGGTGCGATGCATACTGGAAAACATTCCTGTAGGGTGCGATGGGAGAGAATGGACAAATGGCAGAGATATTTTGCGAGGTGGAGGATCATAGAATCTTCCAGAAACTTCTCCTCTGACACTTGCCTCTCTGAATTCACCCGGGCATGAGTAAGAGATCATTAATCTCCAAGTGGAATCAAGAATTATCAGAGAGAGGACACTAATCAAAAACCCAGAAGCTGAATCACCCCCCTACAATAATCTATATATGGATCCCTCATCACAGAGATCCAGGAGGCTGGAATCTTGTATCTTGTAAGGAAGTGTTGTTGGTTTCCTGGTGCAACATCATAGTGTTGGGTGATCTAAGGTTTACGTGAGGTGAAGAAGGGCTTTCTTGCTAGAGGATGATGCTGGGTCAGAACAATTGGTTGTAATCCTCTTTTTTATTCTTGATATTAATAAAGCTATTTAAGTTTTCCTCCACATTCTTGTATGTTTAATGATATATTTGTTTGTGTGGTCAATACATATCTGGTCTTGTATTGCTTATGATTGTAGATCTCTGTTCTTCGATAGTATTCTGCTGCTTTGATTTCACAGGTGCTCTTTGAAGCTGGGTAGACAATGAAGAAGCAGAAAAAATCTATCAGAAATGAGAGAGACCAAGCAAGGAATCAAGCACAAGACTGAGGTTGGTGTCCTTTGCTCCTCTCTTATCTACTTCTCATAAAGGAAAGCAAAAGTAGTTTTAGTTTGTTTGTTTCTAAGGTAGCTGCCAGTCTTAGTGGGACTAGCAGCTCTGAGTGGACACTAGATTTCCTGATAAAAACTTGGGTGACCTGTAGGGCATGGATTAGATGGAGGATGGAGTGGCTGATAGGCTAGACTACTGCTAGAAGATATATGTTTCATAAACAACTCACAGTCAACTAATGAGATTGAGTAAGAAAATAAATAAGTGCATCTTAAAAAATAGAGTTTTTGCATCAATGTAAACTATGATCTATGGAAGAAAATGATGATAACCATTGCATGAAAGAAAAGTATGAAGGAATATTATTGCACGTAATGAAATGAGCATGATGAAGAAGTTCTGAAGTAAAGAAAACTAAACTATGAACCAATTAGAAAGTTGCAAACACTAGAAGTCCTATGAAGGAGGAAAATCTGTGTTTTTGGAGTAGCAAGAGGGTCTTTTCCTCAGATCATTGTCCCAAAGGGAGGAAGAGAGGCCAAGGCATTGTTGCTAGCCTTTTGGATCTTTGCTTTATCACTGCTTAACCTGCGATTGAAAACACAAATGGAAGCAAACTACCAAATCATGAAAAACCACCTATTCTTAATCATAAAAGAAATACATCCAGTAGCAACCTATTCTGCAAACTGAAATAAAACATACAAATACAAATAAAGAGGATTTTGGATTCTTTTATTGGGCCCTAACCCAAGAGCTTCAGCCCTGTGAGTTAACTCAATGCTAACTCAAAAAGGATTCCATCTTTATTTCCAAAATAATAACAAGATTACATGAACTGTCAAAATAATAAGCTCGAAGTTGAGCAAAGTTTGCATAAGAAATACTACAACAAAAATCTGACCCTAGTGAGGCCCTAGGCCTCTCTCTCTATACAAATGAAGCTCCCAACAGCTTCCTCAAAATCAGGGAGGCTTGGATCCCAAAACTCGAGATAAACATTAGTTGTTCTCCACTTGCTCAGTTGTGTGCTAATGCATGACTTGGTTGCCTGTACTCTGAGCTGAATGAAGGGGAATTAGAAGTGGGGAGTAATAAATGAGTGGGATTCCCTTCTATAAGTCCTATCCTTTGTCCACTTCAAGTTATTGCTACCATGTGTCCACTGTATCCTTGAGTTTGACCACAAAAATCATCAATAATTTGCATTAAACACATATTAGACCTCATGGCATCATAACTAACTCAACTCACTCTTTAAGCATAAATATAATCAAAACATCATGTAATAAGCTAAGAGAATGGTTTATTTGACTATGTTAGGAGGTAAAATGAGCCCATATAATTACCCATTTATGAGGCTCATCACTATGCACGGACTAGGCTTTGCATTCTCCATAGGGATTACAACATCTGCTTCATACTTTAGCTTTGGAAATGCTCCCATGGTCAAGGTTTTGCACATGGTCTTATAAGCCCATAGAACCACTGGTACGCATAGGTCCTAGTCAGTTTGCTTCACATGGTGGATTGCGTTTAATGCTTCACATACTTTGTCAAAGGCTTCTACGCAAATAATCTTTGGTGTGCTTGGTCTTATCATAATTCCTGGTCGTCGTTCGCGCCATCGTCTTGCTGACTCCTCCTTGTTGGTCATGTTTCCTATCTCGAGGACAGTATGCATTCATGTAGGTTGTGCACCATATGCCTATACCCATTTGGAAAGGTGGGAGCGCGGGTTGTTTTGTCTGTCATACCCAACTTTCATCTGCATCTGAGGCTTTCCAAGTCACATGAACATCATCCTATTGCAGTCACACCAGTCCTCAAAACTTCTTTGATGTGTACCACACCATCTTGTGAGCATAGTGCACAGTACCCATTTCAAACCATCGAACCGTTGTTGTTTCGTTACTTCTCTTTCAAATTTATTCAGGAAATCATCCACCTTTGTTAACCCATCATACATAGGTACATCTCTTACCTTTGTTTTCACATAGTGCAGTAACCTTGTCATCATGTTGCAGTTGACCGTGGTTACCTTGTGTAACTGGTTCTGCCACCATTCTATCTCTTTGTCTCAATATGAGGTGAAAGAGATTTCACACTTCCATGAAATCCCGCCATCCACTGTTGGATTCACCCAGTCCTGCTCCCGCATGGTTATCTTGTAGACATAGTCTATATTGTCATCATTGTCGCAGTCATGCACTGGCTCTGTATAGCGCGATCTTTCTGCAGGGTCTAAAGGTACCACCATTAGTGACCTTTTCTCAAAAACCATCTTACACTTCTTTAGATTTATCACTCCATTTATGCCAGTGGCCCAATATTTTCCAAATAGTGTAGGATAGCGATTGTTGTCATCAAAAATCTCTATCACTTTGAAATCTACAAGTGTGCTCACACCTTGGATATCTACCATTATTTCCTGCAACCTTGCCCTTGGTAGGATCTTTTGTTGGTTTTCCATTTTGAATTGAATGGGAGACCATTGCAACATGGGCCTACCCATGTGCTCCCATGTCTTCTTTTGTAAGATGTTCACGTCTGATCCTAGATCCAAAATCACTTGATCCATTTCATATTTCCTAATCTGCACGGTCAATCTCATCTTTCTTCCTATTCGTGTTGTGTGCTTCCTGAGTTTCCAGGCTATGTATGGTTCTCCTGGGGCAATCCCAGCACATCTAGTGATGAGTTCTTGTAGCCCCTTCATAGCCTTGTTGTCATGCAATAGCTTCATGCTTGTGCCTCTAGTCTCAATGCTCACTTTGCATAGCCCCAAACATCAATTTATTCGCATAAGATGCTTTTCACACAGTAGCATCTTAATCCAAGTGTTGAAAGATTTAATGTACTTACCTCACAGTCCTTTGAGGAAACGTCATTGCGCCTCGCTATAGCTGACGGAATTATCTACCGCGAACGCGGTGATAAACCCTCCTATAAGTCGATCGAGCCAGTGGTTCATAGCATGCACAATCTTAGCTTCTAATGCTTCTAGTCTACACACCAACTCTGGATTCCACACAATAGGTTTGTCGAGCCTACACCTTCCTTGACTATCTCCTAGCTTCATGATCTACTTGTACAACTTAGAGGGGAAGGATGCAATGAAAATTTAATGTATTTTCATACATAAGTAGCAATCTAACCACTCTTCATTCAATAATCACGGATTCCTATTTTCCTGTGCCACGAACTTGTGAATCTTCCTGTCTAACCACTTTTCAATTCCTTTCTTTGTTAGATTCCAGTGATACGGCATCAGACATATCTATGCAAATCTTGGTCCCGATAACAGAACCATTTTTTGGCTTGTTGGGGCCTGACCCAGGTTCAAAGTCGATTTAGCCAAACAAATCCCAGTACTATTGGCCCTTTCGGAAACAATTCATGGAGCGCAGACTGAGGTCTCACCTGAAGTGGTATGAGAGATTGCTAGAACCAGGTTTTCGCACCCTGGAGATGTTCGTTGAGTTCAAGTGATCCGTAGTTTGACCTTGTGCGCAAGTTGCTTAGCACACTTTCTCGTACCTCGCAACCTGATATGTTGCCTTTATGCAGCCCTATTCGGGGGCCAAACACTGCAATTCTACATTATTACCCAAGTCCTTACTGATATTCCAATGTTAGTTGATTATTTTATCCTACTTGTGTGCTTTACGTTAACAACATAAACCATTCATACAAGTGCGCATAGTAAATAAATAGTATATTTGCAAATTATATCAAACATGCATTAACCGAAGAACATATACAAAAAATTATGATCAAACTTCTCTTTATTAATCCTTCCTCGGTTATAAACTCGACTCCACCCTACGAACTCAGTCACAAGGGTCCACGCACTCAGCTACACACTACTAGGCCTCTGTGCACTCAAGTGCAGATCCTTCTCCTACTCTACGACCCAAAGACACACTTTACACTTGCGACTTGACCACTTAAACTTATTATTCTTCTCCACCATTCCCTTGTTTTACACTTAGAGCCTCACTCTATTTATACAATCCCATGGTCCGCGGACCATGGATAGGCCAACATTACATTACAAGACTAGGGTGGACAACCCTGTGACTCTATTATATTTTCACGCCCCGCGCTCACAACTCGCGGAGCTTCACAACAAGATTGGGTCAAAACTTGGGCTTTGAGCCCCAAAACATTCCTTGGGTGGATTCCATGCCCAACATGTGCTTTTCACATTATGGAGATTGAAATATTGCTCCATCTATTGTATCCATGTTATTGGATCCTTGCATCAAACTTCCTCATATCGATCTTTGGAGCATGGTGTGTCTTCAATCCAACGTTAGAGTCTATGAAATCATGAATAACATTTATTTTGTTCTCATCAAGAGTTTCCTTTACTACCCTTTCGACATTAGTAAGCATTTCTTGTAGAAACTTTGTTGAATTTGTCTTCAAATCTTCCATCTTAGCTTCCACGACTGTTAGGACCCCACATTGTCCCTTTTTGACCATATATTTTGCTATTATGACATCCTTTCCCAACCTATATTTAAATTTCATGTTATTGCTTTAACCCATTTGTTCCAAAGGTATATAATATTTCTTCTCACTACTATACGTTTATTTTATTTTACATATAATCATGTTACCTTCATAGTTAATCATTGAATTGGAAGTTGCTGAAACAGTTTATCATTGCAGTCCACATTGCTGAAACAACTTGGAGATTGCAGGGTTACTCTTACAATTTATGTTGCTGAAACAATTAAGAACAATGCGCAAATCCTGTTGCTGGAACAACCATGATTTCCATTCTATATTGGAAAACAACAGAAGAAGATCATCAAAGGAGATGCTACACTCGCTGTAACGACCACAATCCGAAGTCAGCATTACCATAACCATTGTAACAACATTTTGTTAATGGAAAAACTATTTTCTCTATTTTTGCATGTTGGGTTAAAGATAGGACTTCCAATGTAATCAGTTGTAATAGATGTCTCCTCTTTCAAAAGAGGAGACATATACATTAGAGGGGATGAACAGACTACGGGAAAGGCTAGCTGAATGAAAGGAACTGGAATCTTTTTGTAACATGACATATTGATGGATGAATAAAATATTGTTTTGAACATTTATTTCTAGTTCTCGTTTCCTGGGGGATCTTGTGAGGAGGATAGGGCCCACCTTCATCACAAGATTCACCCATTACATTTCCACAGTGTGTTAAGTGTGTCTTCTATTCATACCTTGTTAAAGTTTTGTTCATTGAATGTTGCTTATGTGTTATTATTGAACTCTGTTTTTCTAATTAATTGTTGTATTACCTTCTCAGTTTCATTTACAGTTAATCTGTGCATGCTTTATTGGAAATTAAGTTTACAGAGTGAGTTGGCAAGTAAAGTAATAAAAAACAGGTGTTGAAGATTCATGCTTGTGGAATAGGGTCCTGTTCACTGTTACAGCATAGTCAATGCTTTTCTTTGCAGATTGATTCTTTTTATTAAATTGATCTTTTTAATGAAATTAAGCATTCTTTGATAATTGTCTGCAATAGATTGTTTTGCTGTAACTCAGAGTAGAGCTTCAGTTTTCTTAGAACAAGGTGTGACTAGTATACTTATTACTGCAACTTTTACTGCTTTTGGGATTGAGCACAAGCTGTGTGTAGTTGCCTTTGAAATAAACAAACTTCCCTAGGTTGACAATTTATGTAGCACTTAGTTGTTGAATCGATAAACAATTAAAGTGACCAACATTTTGCGTTGTTGCTGGGGAAGGAAATCATAGATTTCAAAAGCATTAATGTTTTTCTTTTAGATGTGCAGAATGCATGAGAGGACACAAGAAAACTAATCCTAAAGGTGGCAAGGGAAAAGGAAGAGGAGGAAGAAAAACTTTTATTGATGAGATTATATCAAAAGCTAAAACTTCTCAGAGGTTAACCTCTCGGAAGCCAAAGACTCAGTATTCTCTCCATACAAACTACGAAACGGAGGAAGTTGTGGGCCCTAAAAAGGTTGAAGAAATAGTAGAGAATACTGAAGAACTAGTAGAAGACATTAAGGAACCAATAGAAGATATTGAGAGGCCAGTTGAAGACATTGAGGAACTAGTTCAAGACATTGAGGGACCAACGGAAAACGCTGAAGACCGGGCAAGTGTAACAGGGGAACAACCAATGGATGGAAACAATGAAGGACTCTTTGGTGGGGGACAAGTAGGAGGAGAGGGAAGAGGCGAGAATTCTCTCTCCACCTTGGGATTTCCTATTGGGGATCTTCTCAGAGGGGCAGCTCCCATGCAGAATATCCCACTCTCAGCCTTACCTAACTTCCATGGTTTATCTTCTGAAGACCCTGATGAGTTTCTTTTTGAGTTTGATATATTGTGTAGAAGTTATGATTATGTTACTAATGCTCAGAAATTGAAGCTATTTCCAACAACACTAAAAGGAAATGTACTAAGATGGTTTATGAGCCTAGGAGATCATGTGATCACAACATGGGAGCAAATGAAGGAGACGTTTTTGACCAAATATCAATACTATTGCTGGACGAGAGAAAAAAGTGAGGAACTATTTAAAATGGCCCAAAAGGAGGACAAAACTTTGGAGGACTTTGTGGAAAGACTACAATAAAATCTATAGAGATCTGATCACCCCAATGTAAGTAAAGATATTATTAAAACAATATTATTGAAAGGCGTAAGGGATGATTTTTTAGACATGCTAAATATGCTTGGTAAAGGGGACATATCTAAAGAATCGTATGATGAAATCGTTAACCTCTACAAGAGATGTTCAAGAGGAGATACAAATAGATCAAAAAGCAGGGATAATACATATTCAAGAGTCCAAAAATCAGCCAGTGGAGGAGCAACAAGAGCTGAAATAGGTAATCTACTTGAGGAATTGAAAACTAAAATGTTAAGTTCTTTTACTTCACAGATTGACACCTTGCAGGTTAAGAAGAAACAAGCAGAGGAAGAATCTTTGGCTATCTTCTGTCCCAAATCTAGAGACAAACATCCACTAAGGGAGTGCACATTGGAAAAATTACCAATTTGCACCATTTGTCAGAATGACCATGCAACTCAACAAGGCCCTTCTTTACTAGGAATAAAAGCAGCATTATAACCAACCGAATAGGAAGCTGAAGCAATCTATTTATTGACATAGAGAAGGCAGTGGCAACCACAAGGACAACATATGAACTCTAATATTTCATTTACATCCTCCAATCGTTGGAATAATTATCCTTCTTTTATTCAAGAAAATTACTCGCCCCTCAACTAGATGCAATACACCCCCTTTAATCAGATGAATTTCCCACCCATGCAACAAAAAAACCATCCCTTTGTAGACCTACAATGTGGACTCCTTCGCCTCCACAATAATCTTATTTCAATTAATGGAACCCAAACTGGAGAGCTCAACAAATTCCGTTCCCAAATCAATTCCCTCAGTTTCAGCAACCACTCTCTCTACCACCAGGCGCTCCACCAAATAGTCAGACAATAAGACCCCAGCTTCCTGTACAACCAAACCCTAACCCTAATAATAATAAAGCTGTGAAGGTCATTGCTATTCACAACCAATCTATGCCTCTTGTTTTCTCTGTGCCGTGTAATGATATTCATTTACGATTTGGGAAAATAGTTGAGCCTATTATTGATGATATTAAATCTTCCGACTCTAACAAAGAGGAGATAGAAAGAAATAGTTTACCAACTAAGGGTGCAGAAACACTAGAGCCACCCTCTAATAAAGGTGTTGAAATAACAGAACCACCATTCCCTGAGCATTTAGTTTTGACTAAGACACCTGAGCCACCTACCTTTAATCTTCTAGGGGAATTACAGAACCTTTATGTCAAAATTCCACTTTTACAAGCACTCAGAGATGTACCAATTTATGCCAGAACTATGAGAGACATTTGTATTAAGAAACCTGGTAGGAAGGCTAAGGATCCCCTTACATTTCATGTTATGGGTGATCTATCTGCTTTAATGTTCGGAAAAACTCCTCCCATTAAATATGGTGATCCCGGCCATCCTACGATTACAGTGTAGATTGAAAAAACTATTATTTCACGAGTTATGGTAGATCTAGGTGCTGCTATAAATATTATGACCCTTGAAACCTCACAACTATTACAGTTGAAGAATGTAATCAGAGAGACACCAACCATTCTGGAGTTATCTGACCGTTCCACAATCAAACCTGAAGGAGTTATTGAGGACCTGATCATTTCAGTTGAATCCTAGAATTACCCAGCTGACTTTGTCGTACTACAGACTAAAACAAAGTTGGGGGGGCATCCTTTCATTTTGGGAAGACCCTGGCTAGCTACAGTTGACTCTTTTATCAGCTATAGATTAGGTTCAATGACAATTTCTAATGGATGTGAAACTAAGCAGCTTACCCTTTATCCTCATGCTACACCTATGATTAATAATGATTATTCTGTATGTTTGGATTACGATTATAATTCTACTCAACCCATTTTGACCATCGGACAAGCTTTAACTCTTAAAGATACCACAGAGGATGAAGTAATTAGCAATTTTATTTCTGAACCCTCCTCGGTTACATCTGAAACATATAACCAGTTGATTGCAATTTTGGAACCTGAAACCAAGGAAAAGCTTGAATCTAAAAATCTACCTCAAACATCAACTGTTATTTCCTCTAAAAGCATAACAGTAGAAATCAAAACTGGCAGAATATTGAACATAAACCCCAACTTATTAGATGTTGAAACACATCAGTTAATGAAGTTACTTCATGAGAATAGGGAAGCATTCGCATAGGATTATACAGATATGAAGGGCATCTCCCCTGAATTATGTACTCATCGTATCTATATCAAGGAAGGGTGTCGGCCAGTCTATCAACCCCAGTGGCGAATGAATCCCAATTTGAGAGAAATTGTTAAATAAGAACTTCAAAAATTTCTTAATTTAGGGTTTATATACCCCATATCTGACAGTGAATGGGTTTTTCCATTGGTGTTAGTACCTAAGAAAAATGGAAAATGGAGAGTGTGTGTGTAGATTATAGAGCCCTAAACAAAGCTACTCAAAAAGATCATTTTCCCTTGTCATTCATTGATTAGGTTCTAGATAATTTATGAGGAAAGAGATTATTTTCCTTTTTAGATGGTTTTAGTGGATATAATCAAATCAAAATTTCACCCCAAGACTAGGACAAGACAACCTTTACTAGTCCATGGGGAACTTTTGCCTATAGAGTTCTTTCATTCGGACTCTCCTTTGTTTATGTTGCTTATGAAAAATGCTAAATTTAAGTGGACTGATCTTTGCCAGAAAGCATTTGATGAACTCAAGCATCAGTTGTCTATAACTCCTATTTTAAGGGGACCTGATTGGGCACTTCCTTTCATATATCCTCTGATGCTTTGGATACTGCAATTGGAGCTATCTAGGGACAAGAGGAAAACCATCTGCCTTATGTTATCTATTTCATTAGTAAGAATATGACCCCTGCCGAACTGAATTACATAGTTACTGAAAAGGAATTTTTAGCAGTCATTATGCTATTAATAAATTTCGACATTACATTACTGGTTACCCTACTTTTTCTCATACTGACCACTCGGCTATTAAGTACTTAATGAACAAATCTATCATAAATGTTCAAGTTACCAGGTGGTTATTATTATTACAAGAATTTGATATCACAATTGTAGATCAACGAGGTAAAGAAAATGTAGTTGTTGATTTCCTTTCTCGAATAAAGGTTGATAATAACACTCAAGTAGATGATTCCTTTCCTGATGAGTATTTATTTGCAGTATCTTCTCACTCACCTTGGTATGCAGACATTGCCAATTATCTGGTTGCAGGAAAGTTACCATACAGTACTTGATCACGAAATCCAAAGATGCATTAGAGAAGATAACATTTATGATATACTGAAGGCTTGTCATGATGGCCCTTATGGAGGGCATTTTGCTGATAAGAGAACAACACATAAAATTCTTAGAATGTGTTATTATTGGCCCTCACTCTTCAAGGATGCAAAGAAATATGTTCAAGCCTGCGATAGTTGTCAGAGAATGGGTCAACCTAATCATAGAGATGAAATTCCATTAAATCCCCAGGTAATACTTGAACCCTTTGAAAGATGGGCTTTAGACTTTATAGGACCCATCAATCCTCCATCCAGTCAAAGAGTTTATATATTGGTTTGCAAAGATTATATGACTAAATGGGTGGAAGCTAAGGCACTCGTTAGAGCTAATGAAGAATATATTTTAAACTTTTTATTTGAAGAAATATTTGTTAGATTTGGAGTGCCTAGGGAGTTAGTTACACATGGATGACCTCCTTTCAACTCTCATGGTTTTAAATCCATGCTTCAAAATATCATATTCATCGTAAAATGACTAAACCTTACCACCCCCAAGCCAATGGACAGGCGGAAAGTACAAATAAAGTCATAGTAGCCATTTTAACAAAAACAGTGAAGGAAAATAGAAAGGATTGGTCTCAAAGGTTGCCTGAAGCATTATGGGCTTACAGAACTACCTGGATGAACACTACAAGGTTTTCTCCCTATGAATTGGTCTATGGTAAAAGTTTGTTTTTCCTGTGGAATTTGAGATTAAAACCTTGAGAACTACTTTAGCTGTTAACCTTGATTTGACTGATGCACAGATAGCGAGGTTGCAGCAGCTTTAGGAATTGGATGAAAAGAGGTTAGATGCCATCCATCAGACAACTATTATTCAACAGCAAATAACTAGGTAGCATGATAAAACTATTAAGCATAAGCAATTCCAAAAAGATAATTGGGATCTATTGTACGATTCTTGGTTTGAAAATTTTCAGGGGAAATTACGAACAAGGTGGCTGGGACCTTACAAAATAGATACTATTTTTCCCAATGGAACAACAAGGCTCCTAACAATTGATGATTCGAGAACACCATTATTAGTAAATGGGTATCAGCTTCATCTATACCAGCAACCTATTTCTAAAAAGGATTTTAAGGCCACTTGCATGGCAGATTCATATTATATCTTTCTGGGGGAGCTTGCTACCCCTCATTGCATTTAATTTTTGCATTGCATTTCTTTTAGTATTAGATTAGATTTCTTAAATAATAATCCCTATCAAGGGTTGGCATGTTACAATTGATTATTTTGCAGATCTCAGATGAGGAGATACCGGTGAAAAAGAACAATCTCATTGAAATCATATTTAAGCTTCATTCCGTGAAAGCATTATCATCTCATTCCAATCCACAATTCATTCTCCCATTTCAACCATTTTCTTTCTATGTTCCTCATTATTTTTTCAGCAACATTTCCCCTATTTTCCTATTTACAAGAACATTTTTCTTTGCTTTCCCGTTGCTGAAACATCATCTCCATCTATTTTCCCTATTGCTGAAACACCATCTCCATCTATTTTCCTCGTTGTTGAAACACCATCTTCCATCTATTTTCCCGTTGCTGAAACACCAACCTTTCCCCATTTTCCCTATTGCTGGAGCACCACCTTTCCCCATTTTTCCTGTTGCTGAAACACCAACCTTTACCCATTTTACCCATGCTAAAACACCATTTCTCCTCAAGGAATTATCATATATAACTTTCCGTTGCGAGAATCACCAATTTCATTATTTGTACAACTTTTTTCTTTCACTACCTTCTCCTATGATTACAAAGGACTTTCATATAATTACCTCATATTTCAAAAACCTTTTCCATAACCACTGATGATCTATTAGAAACGTATATTATTTCCAAATATCAATCAAAGGTAAACATGAGGTATGCATTTGTTATGTGTAAATATTATTAAACTATAGTTAAATGAGAATATTATGACATTATTACCACGATCTATGTACATTTAAACTCATTATTTCAGCTGTAGTTGGGGGGGAATACCAAAATCACATGCCATCATTTCACAATACGCCAATCACCGTTATTTTTTTACCATGATCATGTCTTATCACCCCGTCTCTGTCCTATTATTCCATGACCTCATTTGCAAAATTTACTCTATCTTGGGTGTGGTAACTCGACTTTTCACTGTGCATTTTACTGAAGCTAGTAACTATGGGAGGACCTATTATTCGACATGAACCTGGTTCAATAGCTTTATTGGAATTACACCCAAAAGTATATCATATTTTTCAGTAGGTAGGCTGGGTAGATTACTTTCAGAGGCTTCAGGGATTTGATCCATAGCAAGTCCTTGAATTTGCACATAATCTACAAGATGGCTACTCTACTATTCAAGGAGTTCAAATCCCAGGCTCAGAGGATGATATAGCACAGGTTTCAAGCCTACCGGCCGATGGCATTTGATGATTTAGTCGTAAATACATCATTTTGAACACACGACAGGACTTCCTTCTACTAGGAGAGTAAGTCGAGCCTAAAGGTAGGGGTGTCGCACTTCATTCATTACCACCCCCATGGTCGATGGTTGGGTAATTCATCAAGCACTACCTCACCTGTGAGGTCGTTACCAGGTAGTCTATTAGCATGATTTTGTCATGTTAAATCATTTGAGACATGGTTGACTGTTAAATATGTCGTATTATCTACTTGGGTGTCTAAAAAATATGTCACATTACTGTATGAATGTGAAATACCCACTCCTTTCCCTCACCCATCATCGTCTTGTTCAACTATTAATTTAGAGGGGTTTTGCTTAACAGAATCCTCCTCCTCTTAACAACCCACCCCTAGAACCCCAAGAAGCTGTTGAAATTCCTCAAGCAGCAGTCAAAATTCCCCAAGAAGCTATTGAAATTCCTCAAACAACAGCCGAAATTCCCCAAGAAGCCGTTGAAACTCCTAAAGTTCCTCCTAAAATTCCTCAACAAACCCCTGGAATCCCTGAGCAAGCTGAAAATCCTTCTGCACAGTAACCAGGGAACATCTCTAATTCCCTAGAAATTCCACTACCCACATCAGCCAACCCAATTGGCCCCTTCACCATATCGACTCCATCACATAATTCAGTAGAATCATCTAATCCCACTATTCACATTCCTAGTGATGATTCTGAAGATAACCTTCCCATTGCTGAGATAAAAAGAAAAAGGCAAGATAAGACTACTTCCCTACCCAAAAGATGAACAAGGGCTTGAACCAAAGAAGCCACCGTCCTTGAAAAACCCACTCACAAAAGAAAAACTATTGCTTTCCCTGCCTTTCTACCTTGAAGATGAATGAGGACATATACTGAAGCAACAACTATTGCTACCATCCAAAATTTCCCACCTATTAGCCTAAAACCCCACACCTCACTAAAGTCCAAAGTTCCTGAATCTTTACCTGTTTCACCCTCGGGTACTAAAATGCAAGACACCCAGGATTTTGTAACATCATTTCTTTCAGAAAATGTAGCTATTACACAAGAACCAACTATTGATTCAACAGTTGTCACACAAGAACCAGCTGCTGATCCACCAAATTTGGATACCCAAGATTATGTACAACATGTAGCTGTCCCACAAAAACCAACTAATGATTCAGTAGTTGCCACACAAGAACCTCCTATTGATGAACAGAGAACAGACAACCAAGATGTAGCTACCCCATAAGAACCAGTTACTGATTCAACAGTTGCCACACAAGAACCACCTGCTGATGAACAGAGAACAGATGACTAAGATGTAGATGCCGCACAAGAACCAGCTACTGATTCAGCAGTTGCCACACAAGAACCACCTGCTAATGAATAGAGAACAGATGACCAAGATGTAGTTGTCACACAAG
Source organism: Pinus taeda (assembly GCA_000404065.3). Classification (NCBI taxonomy): domain Eukaryota; kingdom Viridiplantae; phylum Streptophyta; class Pinopsida; order Pinales; family Pinaceae; genus Pinus; species Pinus taeda. Next base: position 7,213 of record APFE031540308.1, on the reverse strand, counting down.
AACCATCTACTGATTCAGTAGCTGCCACATAAGAACCACCTGTTAATGAATAAAACAAAGACAACAAGGATGTTGCACAACCTATAGCTGTTACAGAAGAACCAACTACTAAGTCAACAACTGCTACACAGGAACCACCTATTGAGACTGCATAAAGCCCGGTCACCTTGGCTTCCCTTCTACTAGAAAACGAGTTTCTGAAATCAGAACTCGAAGCTTATAAGTAGGAATTAATAATAGAAAAGGAAGCCTATGATAGAGAGCTTAATTTGTACATTTTAGCCCATGTAGCATCTACAGCTAAGAAGAGTACAGAAAAAGACCAGTATAATGAATATATGTACACCCAATGTCGTAATATTTATCATCAAGCGGGTTATGAAATAATTGAAATTCCACTGCCTGGAGCCACCCCTGCATCTACTTCTGCGACAATTAAAGAGGAATGCCCTGCTGTCACACAAAAACTAGTAGGGCCTTCAAAAATGTTTGGAAAAGACGGTAAGCCACAAATACCTTGACCCACTGTTGTTAAAATTGAAAGTCCTATACCATGCTCTACAAAAACTGTGTCTACGCAGACTGAACCCCGACCTACAAAGATTGTCTTCACTCAAACTAGCAGCACTCAAGCACAAATGGACAAATGGAAGAAAGAATATGTTATGCCGCAAGAGAAAATCTTACAGGAGCATAAAGCATCATGGAAAATTCACATATATACAAACTAGGAAGTTTTGGAATAGTCTCGTGCCCAGAACAAGGAAAATAAACAACTAAAAACTAGATTGTCTCTCATGATTGATTTGGTCCAAAGATTATTGGCCACAAGGAAACCATGCTCTAATTACTCTCTATTTCCTGCAAAATGCTTAGTGCTCTTCCAAATAAAGGCAATTAGAGATGGGCGACCTCATGAGGTATCTGCACCTCAACAGTTTGTCAAAATTTTCACAGAGGCATCAACTAGTGAACAAAATTTACTCTGTGAATTGTATCTTCATAATGAAGCCATCCCTGAGGATATGAAGGTCAATATGAATCCTCTGGTGGGTGATATTCAGATCAGGGCCTTTTTCTCTTTCCTTTCCAATCAGCTCACGTGGTAGAATGCCTTCCTTTTAGCAAGGCATAATGAAGAAAATTGTCTTATGTGGATCCGATCTGAGCCACAGAATGTTGTCATTTTCGTTGCTAAATATCATCAATTTTTAAGGCAACAAGGGATGAGTGAGCACATCAGACAGTTACAGGTAGCAGTCTTAAAAGACTGCCAACATTATGTCAAAGCCAAGGGAGCTCTTGCCTTACAAGAAAACAACTTATTTTGGCAATATTCTTCTAAGGAGAGGATGGAATATCATCCCTTTAGTCCTCTTAATCTTGAAGCAGTAATTTCATGGCTACCTAACTATGTCAAATGCATTCAACAGTGTGCCGAAAAATGGTTAGGATATCATTTTCATTTCCCTATTCTATGGCTACCAGCACAAGAGAATAAGGCTCACTACAGGTTGTGTAAAAAGGAGGATGCAGCAGCATGGTAGAGATTATAGAATGTTTATGGTTTTAGAGAACTGGCTGATAGCACCTTCTATACTTACTGCCTAAGTAATTTGCACTACAAGGACGAGTACTCAGACTCAGATTCAGACTAAAGTTGCATGAGGACATGCAACCCTTTCAGTTGGGGGGGATGTTAGGACCCCACATAGTGCCTTTCTGACCATATATTTTGCTATTATGACATCCTTTTCCAACCTATACTTAAAGTTCATGTTATTGCTTTAACCCATTTGTTCCAAAGGTATACAATATTTCTTCTCACTACTATACGTTTAGTTTATTTTACATATAATTATGTTACCTTCATAGTTAATCATTGAATTGGATAGTTGCTGAAACAATTTATCATTGCAGTCCATGTTGTTGAAACAGCCTGGAGACTGTAGGGTCACTCTTACAGTTTATGTTGCTGAAATAGTTAAGAACAATGCACAAATCCCATTGTTGAAACAGTCATGATTTGCATTCTATATTTGACAGCAATAGAAGAATATCATCAAAGGAGTTGCTACATTGGCTATAACGACCACAATGCAAAGTCAACATTACCATAACCATTGTAACAACATTTTATTAATGGGAAAACTAATTTCCCTATTTTTTCATTTTGGGTTAAAGATAGGACTTCCAATGTAATTAGTTGTAATAGATGTCTCCTCTTTAAAAAGAGGAGACATATACATTAGAGTGGAGGGACAGACTACGGGAAAGGCTAGTTGAAGGAAAGGAACTGGAATCTTTTTGTAACATGACATATTGATGGATAAATAAAATATTGTTTTGAACATTTCTTTCTAGTTCTCATTTCCTGGGGGATCTTGTGAGGAGGACAGCGCCCACCTTCATCACAAGATTCACCCATTACACTTCCGCAGTGTGTTAAGTGTGTCTTTTATTCATACCTTGTTAAAGTTCTGTTCACTGAATGTTGCTTATGCATTATTGCTGAAATCTGTTTTTCTAATTAATTGTTGTATTACCTTCTCAGTTTCATTTACAATTAATCCGTGCATGCTTTATTGGCAATTAAGTTTACAGAGTAAGTTGGAAATTAAAGTAATCAGAAATAGGTGCTGAAGATTCCTGCTTGTGGAATAGGGTCCTGTTCACTGTTACAACATAGTCAGTGCTTTTCTTTGTAGATTGATTCTTTATATTAAATTTCTCTTTTTAATGAAATTAAGCATTCTTTGATAATTGTCTGCAATAGATTGTTTTTCTATAACTCGGAGTAGAGCTTCAGTTTTCTTAGAACAAAGTGTGGCCAGTATACTTATTACTACAACTTTTACTACTTTTGGGATTGAGTACAGATAGTGTGTAGTTTCCTTTGAAATAAATAGACTTCTCTAGGTTGACAATTTATGTAGCACTTAGTTGTTGAATTGATAAACAATTAAAGTGACCAACAACAAATTTCTTTAAACCATCCATTCTATATTCCACGCCATCCATCTTAGCTTCCATGTCATTCATGTTAGCTTCCACGTCATTCATCTTAGCTTCTACGTATTTATTTAAACCATCCATCTTAACTTGCATGCCATTTTTTAAATCATCCATCTTAGCTTCCACGCCATCCATCTTAGCTTCTATATATTTCTTTAAGCCATCCATCTTAGCTTCTATTACTTTTTGTGAGAGTGAAGTTTTTTGCACTTGGTCTCATAATTTTGATATATCATGTTATATTTCTTCCTCTTCTTCACGATTCGTGGTAGAGATTTTAGGTTGCTTACTAGGTGTTTCCATTTTCTTTCTTTGAGGCATCAATTAATGATAATTATGCTTCACTATGCCCTTTGAATTATTTCAAACTAATTTTTCAAACCAAACTTATGTAAAATTTAAAACAAAACTGCACACTTTTTTTCACTTTGGAGGAGCTCAAAATTGTATATGATTTATCTCTGAAATTTCAGATTTCCAATGTCTGAAATTACGTACTATGGTAGCCCTCTAAGTCCTATTTCCAATGCCACAAGTGGTCTCGAAATTGGATTCTCCAAGGAAGCATTATGTCAAATACCCCAAGATGACCTGATTATACACTTTTTCAATATAGCAATTTTGTACGAAGTGCCACGTGTCACCTTTTCAACCTTGGGACCTCAAAAAAATGCACAAAAAACTAAATTCCATCCTCATTCTGTAACTTCTTATGACATGTCAATCTCATACTCAAAGAGAAAGTTATGATGATTTTCCCAAGGTCACCTATTTGGGATGTAATACGGAGGCCTGAAAAAACCCTAACTTCCTTGGATCATATCTCCAAAAATATTGTGAGAGAATATATGAAATGCAGACCCAAGGATCATCAAGATTTCGGTTCAAATGGGATTTTTTTAGTTTCTGAAATGGAGCATAAAAAAAAATTATAGCACAAATGCTGCGATGACCTAGTTTGGAGCAGTGAAACTCTAGAATCCAAAGCTCTAATACCAAATGTTTTAAAAGCCAACTCACAAAAAGATAGAAAAGATAAATCAATGACTTAGAAATCAACCTCTTCAAGGGGGAAACCTCCTTTACATTACATAAATGAACAATTCTTGGATGATACAAGTGACAAAACCTCCTTTCTATATATAGGAGTCTAAGGGGTTACATTATAACCAAAGCGACATAACAATAATAATATAAGGGCACAAAAATAACAATAGTGGGCTTCTATGGGGCACAATAATAAAAATATGGGGACAATAGGAGCACAACAATAATAATAAGGGCTACAATGACAATAGTAATGGGGGAATTGTAGGAATTTATAGTAAGTTCCTCAGACAGAACACCAAAAGGACACCGCTCACAAACAGATCACAGATCAATACACCAGTATTTTGACGTTGTTAAAACCCTCAGAGAGGGAAACAGTCCATGGCCTACGCCAACGTGGCTACTACAGGCAATTTATTAATAAAAGAATGAAAATTTACATAAGCTTCTCTCATGCACGGTGAACCTACAAATGACCCTCAATGCGCTTTAAATAGAATTCAAGGACCAATCGGGTGTCAAGCCACGGATCAAGTGTCGGTAATACCAAGGAGAGAATGAACCGTCGGATCACTACATATCGTGACCGTCAGATTGTAAGTTACACAATGTACAACGGTAAAGAAACACACTTTACCTAACTCTATACTAGACCAAGTTGAACTTAACTATTTCCTATGTGTCGGAATATCCTAACATCCCCCCTTAAGAACAACTTGGGA
>APFE031540305.1:0-22178 GCA_000404065.3 Pinus taeda | reverse complement strand
GACAAGCTGATGGCCAGGATCTACCAATGTGGCTCTGATACCATTGTAACGAACAAAGTTCGTAATATCAGAGGAATGCTCTAATACGAATGTAATGAACAAGGTTCGTATACACAGTGAAATAATTCAGAAGAATTGAAATATGTAAGTATCTATAGTAGGAAAAGTAATGTATACTAAATAGTGTATATTGGATTGATATGAGATGATTATAATGAGGGTGAGGGCCTGCTTATATACCTCAAGCAAGTACCTCTTCACCAATGGTTATGTCCTTAGGGACGTGCCTTTTAATTAAATATTTATTAATTAATTATTATTATTATTATTATTATTATTATTGTTTCACATTATTTATATTTTTATTCATAACATCTTAACAACCACCACAATTTCATAATTATCTAGATCACATAAAATCCATAACTCTTAAAATTACATTACCCTAATTTTGGATCTATGATTTCCTTTTAGACTTTATATTTCATAAATATTTTTGAGAGGTTCTCATGAGCAAATGATATCACTATCCATTTCAAACATAACAAGATTAATAGCCTTGATGCAACGTTTTCCCTACCTTTACCCCTAATTAATTGATTCTCCTTGCACAAAGCTTTCTGCACAGTGAAATATGTTCACACATGCATTTATTCTCTACATATGATTCCTCCGAACAATCACTTCCGCACATGCACAACCTCTCCGCACAACTACTTCTGTACTCAATAACTCCCTTCAGTCAACCATTGACATTCAAAGTTGTTATTAATTGATGTGGGTCTCAGATGTCGTGAGGAGGAAGCATTCTTTGCAAAATATGTTCCTAAATAATAATTAAAAATGATATTTGTATATTTATTATCTAAATAAATCTTGCAAAAAGTTTTTGGCATAGTAAAAGCTCTACGCTAATGTATTTGTTCTCTGCACATGCTTCCTTCGAACAACCACCTCCGCACACACATAACCACCTTCGCTTACATACAACCACCTCTGCATAGCTTCCTCTGCACACCACCTATGTACATGCTTCCTTCGAACAACCATCTCCACACAACTTCCTCTGCACAACCACCTTCACACCCGCACAACCACCTTTGCAGAACTATTTTCGTACTCAATAATGCCCTTCAGTCAATTATTGACATTGTCGTGGGAAATACATTACTTAATAATAATTAAAAAAATGTATATTTATTATTTTAATAAAAAACATGCTATATGATGGATCCCTGTTGGATACTCCGAGACTAAACTCAAATGTATATTTATTATTTTAATAAAAAACATGCTATATATAATAGTCATTAGATTCAACATTATCAAATAATCGTTGTTACAATTGGGTATGATGGTGTGTGGAACAAGGAACATAAACCTCCCTACTCACATAACTCTGCACTCTGGCGTGGCACAATCGCTAAGATATCTCCATATTGCGGATATCACTATGTCTACGATATTATTGGTAATATTTTAATAATAAACAATGCATATCTATGTATTCTTAATATCACTAGTCAATTGAGAAAATGTTGTGCGGTGTGTGGAAAAAACTTTGTACAATTGACAAATGTATACACTATTATTGGTAATATTTTAATAATAAATAATGAATATTCTTATATTCTGAATATTAGTAGTCAATTGAGTAAACTTTTGTGCAGAGTGTGGACAAATTTTGCATTTGTGACATTTGATACCATCGCCTGTAAATGTGTGACCAAATCTATTTCCATACATAATATGTCACTGCAGTTTAGTTCTATAGTTAAAAAAAAACATCTCTTCCACATTTGCGGAGCCTCAACACTACTTGCATAAACACTAGAGAACTATCAAATAAGAACACGATTGATCGTATATTTGGATTGGTGAAGCAACTTTGCAAGCATAGAGTCATTGATTAGAGCCATAATCGGCCTCATATTATATTAAATTCTCTCCATAAGCATTTGTTAATAGTTGTCTGCAATTGCATAGAGCTATGAATAAAATGTATTATTAAATAAATTTTATTTTGTTATAAAGTTAATTTAATTTAATTTACATCTATGATTTTTAGGTTTATAGTTTTTTAAGTGGGGAGCACTAGAGAGCTAACAAATATGAACATAATCGATCATATATTTGGATAGATGTGTGCAATTGCAATTGCATAGAGTTTTGGATACAATTTATTATTAAATAACTTTGGTTATGTTATAAAGTTAATTTAATTTAATTATATCTATGTTTTTAGGTTTATAGTTTTTTAAGTGGAACATTCCTTGTGCTAAGCTTTCATTGCGTGGAAGAAGCTTGCTCTACACAATGAAACATTTCATTGTAAGCTCCACACAATGATCCTTGTTGAATAAAGTTCTTATGCATCCAAGATCCATACAATGAAACATAATAATATTATTTCAAAATTTGTAGAAAAATCTATGCATAAGCACAAATGTTAGTGAACAGTTCTTGTAGTGTAGCTGAATTAAGTTCTTTTGTCGTCAAGACTTTGGCAGTTAATTGATTAAAAATTAAGCATATGTGCAGGGTTGTATTATTGGCAATAATTTAATAATAAATAATGCATATCTATGTATTTTGAATATCGCTACCCAAGCACAATGAAATATCTTGGCAGAAAACACTCTGCATAAGCACAAATGTCAGTGTACACTTCTTAGAGACTGAGTATTTTTCCACAACAGAAAAATCTCTACATAAGCACAAATGCCACTGAACATATCTCAGAGATAGAGTGATTTTTTCGTAGTGTAGTAGATCCAAGTTCTTCTATGTAGGCTAAAGGCAAAGGCTTAAAATCAAGCAAATTTAGATGGATTGTATATTTGGATTACTGGAGAAAATTTGCAAGCACAAAGTCAGGGATTAGAGACATAATTCGTTAAGTTTATTAGCAAGTGTGGCATAGGTTGAAATTTATGGAACACAAACAAAACTTATATTATACTAAATTCTATCCATAAGAATTTGTTAATAGATTTGTGGAATTATAGTTGCATAGAGCTATGAATACAATTTATTATTAAATAAATTTTATTTGATCATAAAGTTAATTTATTTTATTTTATACATTATGATATTTAGATTTATAGTTTTTTAAGTGGGGCATTCCCCATGTGGAGCTTTCATTGTGTATAAGAAGTTTCATTTCCATATTGAAACTTCATTATAAGCTCCACACAATGACAAATCTGGACAAGGGAGCTCTACACAATGATCCCTATAGAATAAAGTTTGTATGCACCCATGTTCTCTTGCACGTACCGTGTATTCCTCACAATAAAATATCTACACAATGTAACATAATAATATTAATTAAAAAATTATAGAAAACTCTTCGCATGAGCAGAAATCTCACTGAACACTTCTCATAGTGTACGAGAACCAAGTTCTTATGTGCAGAAGACTTTGTGAATCAATTGATTAAAAAATTAGGCATATGTGCAGGGATGTGCAGGAAGTCCATTGTGCAGAGGAATCTTTTAAGGCATAATGAAATATGTGCAGCGAGATATTTTAATTGTAATACATTTTAATTATTTTGGAGTTAGTACACGTGCAATATGATATTAGTAGATTATGTGGAGTGGGGATTGAAAATGTTTGTATAATGAAAGCTAGAGAGCTTCTTCTGCACAATATATTTTCTCTGTAGTCCCACACATATGCATTTGTGTGGGCCATCCTTGTATAGGGCTTGATGACATTGGTGGGATGGTTAAAAGGCTCTTTATATACCTAACTTCCTAACTCCCTTACTCTTTATAATCTTCCCCACTACGAACGAACCTGCGTGGATAAAATAGTAGTTATTAGTAATCCCATTGAAAGGATATTGAATAGAGAGTGTCAGTGAATAATATATATCAATCCTTTGGCAAGTGGTCTGTAGAGGTGTTATCCTTTCTCCTGAAATCCTAAAAATAGAGTATTCGTCTCGTAGTCTGTATAATTAAAAGAAAATACACAGGAGCATCTTTAGGGACAACGACAATGAGTGATTCTCTCACATCTTCACTAGAGAATCCAACAAAATATGCTAGTAGGGTAGATGCATAACCTCTTAATCAAGCTACAAATTCACTAGTTGAAGCAGTCGTTGATCCCCCAACATCAGAGCTAGTATCATCACAGGCATAGAAGAAAGCATGTGTATTATGAATATTGTTAGTCAATCAACTAAAGGTTGAACAAAGTGTAGACACACCTCTACAATCAAATCTCTTTACACAATGAAATATATAAACAACATAAGCTTTGTTTATGGTAATTTTTGAGAAATTAGGCATATTTGCAGGAGTGCAGAGGATGCTTTTAAGCTTTCATTATGCAGACATCTGCACTTCGCACTAAATACTTTGATAATTAATTGATTAAAGTTTTAAATAACATTGAATTAGCTAATGAATCTATTTAATTGATAAAATTTGTAATGGCATAATAAAATCTTAACTCATGTGGCACTATATGATTTACATGTCTTTCAAGAAATCGAATGCATTAAGCAATTTCTTGGTTAACAAAACTTTCAACAATCATATGTGTAGAGTAAGATTTGAATATTTCACTATGCGGGTGTAAAGGGATGTGCATAAAGCAATTTGTACAACTGAAACTTTATTTATTGCGTAGAATGCTTAATCACCATATTCACTTACCGAGTGAACCTTTTCTTGTGCAGATTTCACATAGAGCTAATTTCACATCTATACACACCCAATTATTTAGCATTGTTATAGATCATTTTGTCACATTTGGTCAATATGCCTGCAAATTGGATCAATGGACCTTTCCAAAAAGTTTGAGTTTCTGATATTAATGGCTCAAAATCAATGTTTTTAGCCCCAACACACCTTGTCCCTTTAGCCACCTGCGTTTAGTGCTTGTTTCTCCCTTCTGCACCAACACTGGTAAACAATAGTTGCTCCTTTCTTTAGGTGCACTAATTCTAGAAGTTCAAGAAATTAAAAAATATTCTGAAGCTTCTTATTCTAGAAGCTTCCAAAGGTTGTTTTAACTATTTACCATGGATAAGAACTTTAATCCTATCTGATCCCATCTTGAAGACTTCAGCTCTTATTCGTTGATCTCATCCTCCCATCGTATGTGGATCTCAAGCCCATAATGTTAAATCCTAAACTACCATCCTTCTCCTATAAATTTACTCCAATCCATAGCATTAGGGTTGGATTTTGGAGACTGATATTTCTTTCATGCTGCTGCATTGAACATAGAGGAGTCATCATATTCATGCATTAGGGTTGATCTTGAGCTCTTCTTTGTGAAGAGGAAGGACAAGTCAACTTGGGGAGTCATCTACAAAATAGCTGCTATTTATGGTTGTAAACTCTCTCCTATTTATATTAATACAAAGAATATTATTTTTTCCTATATGTGTTGTGTTATATTCACATTCATGTATTTCAATGCCATGTTGATTCATTGGAGAAAGATGTTAGATTATGCTACGAAGATGATGTGGATACCTTGCTTGTTTTAGTCACGTGTGTAGGTTCTAATTATAACACTTGGAGCTACAATTGGAGGTTACAATCGAGGAAGAAAGGGAAGCTTGCTACATATTCGAGGTAGGATTTATTCCCATACTCTCATCTCTCTAAGGAAAAATTTATGTTCTTTGCCTTTTGTTGTTCTAGACTAGGCCACTAAGTCTAGGGAATTCACCTTTTTCCGCAATCATAAAGTATGCATAACATACACATTTCTTGTCCTCCGAATGTTGATACATTGTGTAAAGTGCTTAAAGATTGTATGGATTTTTAGTACACTCGAACACAATAAAAGCTTTATCTATTCTTCGGTATTCTGCACAATGAACTTTATTCAAATATAAAGAATTGCAATTAGTAATTATATTCTTAAGATATTTATGTCTCAGATCGAAAACTATTATCAAATGTTGATTTTAATTTTAATCAATAATGCAGCATCAAATATAAAAAAGAAATCTCAAAGAATATGTTTGAAAACAAATAAAATACGTTATCGTAAAATCGATAGAGTCAGATAGTTTTAAATGGAAAATAGTTACTATAATTCAATCCATAAATAGTGAATAATTCAAATCATGTTTAGCTAATTAAATTTTTTGACACACTCAAATAATAGATATTCAATGCACTTGAACATATTCAAGACACAGGTTTTAAAATTAAACTTTCTCAACATAGTCAAAATTGTAATACAAGAGTTATTTCATTGTATGCAAAAAGGGTGTGTCAGAAACATAATTAATTAATTAATATGAATAGGAATAGTTAAATTGAGCTTTGATTATTGAGAATGCAGTAGTCTGGATCAACTACAATGAAAAGTTTCTTTGGATTTTTGTATTCTGCATAATATAATCTATGCAGTTCTGAGGACATTGTGCTAGTTTATATTATTAAGAGATATATCAATTGTGTTTAAAGCAACTACACAACATTGAATATAATCGAAAAGTTGAAAGAATATTTTCAGAAATTTATAGAAAACATTATCATAGCATTGACACAGAGCTAGATTCAATAAGTTGTATTTAGAATAAAATGTCAATAACCACGACCATATTTAAGATACATATGAGATAATATTAAAAAATTAGTCATAAAAGGAAAAATTGTTGAACCGAGTCAGAATTGTAGAATGAAAACTGTAAATTAAATGTGTTTATTCTACCAGAAACTGGGATAGATATTTCTCAAACCATAACACTAAAAAAGGCATCTGCAACCAAAAAACAACAATTTGTATATAGTAATTAGAAAACATCACTATAACATAATAAACAAAGATAAATTCTCTTATATTAGCTAACTGAAAATCAAATGTTGAACAATTTGAAAATATCTACGCTATGCAAAATCATTTGTTGTGACTATGCTTATGTTAGATGTGTTATGAGTGGATGAATTAGTTAAAAAAATGCGTTAACCATAGTTTTATTGTAATCCATGTAAGGAGCAACTGTAATTTCCATTTTCACATTTTTATTGAAAACATATTTTTCAATTTTCCTAACTTCTTCTTGCACCTGGGAAACTGAGATAAATTTATACTTATTGAATTTAGAAAAAATAATTAGCCATGTGTTAATGTGTTATGTAGTAAAATCATTGATGCTATCAGAATTTGTTGCCACTGCTTGTCTTTTCTGGTCCAATTCAGCTTGTAACACATTGCTTGAAATTAATTTTGACTTGTGTAGGTTGTGTGGACCATCTAATCATTCTATTATTTTCATTTCCCTGAGATAGACATCACTTCTCATCTTTCCCAACTTACCACAATTAGAAATGATATCCTAAAGTGTACTGATCCTCTTCGCCCATTCAGATTCCAATTACTTTATTCGATTAACATTTGGAAGTTGTTCATTTTGCTTTTTGTTATCAGAGAGTAGTCCAAGCCTCTGGCCAAAAGTAACTAAATCATTATTATTGAATTTCCTATCTTTGTCAAGATTAGTATTAACCAACTTCATAAATGTCATCATTTTCTGTTGCAAACGCATTAAATCGAAAATTGCTTTCCATGCATCACTGAGAAATTCTAATATTTGGCATATGTTATCGATGATATGTGAATTCATTGCATTAATCAAATTGGTAGCCTTGTTAGATGTTTTCGGTGTTGCAGCAACATAACTTGGCAATGAAGGTGACAATATTGCTAGTGGAGTCATTAACAAAGGAACTGGATTTCGAGTGACCTCTAATTCTTTTAATCTCCTTTTTAGTTTAAGATTTTTTGCAATCACTTTGGCAATAGACTGAGAAACTACATCAGTGTTAGATTGATGCAATACCATGAGCCCCTTCGCATCAAAGTTAGACAGATCAATATCTACTTGTTCTCCATGAACACTATTTTTATTTTCAACTTTTACTTTTCTGACTCTCTTTTTTTGGTGGCTTTGTCATATTTTGCATTTTGTAATGTCACAGTAGGTTCATCGAAAATAATTTCCTCTTCTACAATTTTCTCCATTATCTTATGATTATTTGCTAAACAAGTAGTAACCCAGTTAGGAGGTACATTGTTGTCATTTTCCACGTTTATAGCCCGTTGAATGCTTTCTCTATTTATAACACTTTTGAACTTAGTTGTTTGAATTATACATGTTTTTTTGTGAAAGTATTTGTGAAGATTCTCTTCCTCATCTCGACGAATTGATAACTCACCATGAACCAGTTTTCCAGGATCATGAGTTTTTCTCTTTCCTAGACGCGAGGATGAGGTTGCACTAGTATCTGGTGTGGAATCTAGAGATTGTTGTGTAATATTTAGGGCTTTTTGCCTCTGTTTTGCTTCCCTGTTAATGCCTGTCTCTTGAGAAACTCTTTGAGCATCCATTTCTGATATTTTATATTTGATTCTCTGCAAATTTTATAAATTATGTGGTGTGTAAACATATTTTGAATTAAACAAAGATTTAGAGACACTATTTGCTTGCAAATTAAGAGATACAAAAATTGCATTGGTTCTTTGTTTGGATGAAGTTTAGGTTATTAGGGCTAAGAAAATGCAAATAACAGAGGTAAAAGAGAAAGCAACGATAAAATGATAAAATGGAATGTGCATTGCATGTGATAGAGTTGATAAGATGTAATGACTATTCCATGTGCTAAAACATTTTCTCAAGTTCCTCTATTCATATGGTGTGAAAAGAGAAAATAGAAATCCCTAGAAAATTATGCAAAAAAAGAGATATGCTGAGGAGAAAAATGTGAAAAACCTAAGCAATTGACAAAATGAATTGTTGAATAATGTTGACTTTGCCTAGTTGTGAGCCCATGAAAGTATTCACTACTGCAAATGCCTTTTATCTTTTCTCTTCCATTGGCATATTCAAATACCATTTGGTTGATTTTATAAGTGAAAATACATTGTTTCGTTTATTTACCAGTACTTATTTTCACTCCAACTCTTGCCTAAATTCGCAATTTTTCGCTCCAGTCCCAATTACCAGTTGTTGCTATTTCTCGAGTGGAAACTACTACGCACTGTCAATAAATAGTAATTGAAAATAATAGCAATAAATTGTGTAAATATTTTTTGAATTAGACAAAAATTTAGAGACATTATTTGCTTGCACGATATGAGATGCAAAAATTGCATTGGTTCTTTGTTCAAATGTAATTTAGGTTATTAGGGAAATGCAAATGCAAACTATAGAGGGAAAAGAGAAATCAATAATAAATTGATAAAATGGAATATGTGTTGCATGTGATAGAGTTGATAAGATGTAATGACTATTTCATGTGCTGAAACATTTGCTCAAGTTCTTGTGTTCATAAGGTGCGAAAAAAGAAAATATAAATCCCTAGAAAATTGTGCAAAGCAAGAAATACTTTAAGAGAAAAATGTGAAAGAACCTAAAAATTTGACAAAACAGATTGTTGAATAATGTTGACTTTACCTAGTTTCGAGCCGAGGAAAGTATTCATTGTCACAAATGTTCTTTTTATTTATTTATTTATTTTCTCTTCTTTTGGCATATTCAAATACTGCTTGGTTGATTTTATAAGTGCAAATAGCTTATTTCATTTATTCAGTACTTATTTTTTCTCCCAATCTCGCCTAAATTCTTATTTTGCTGCTCTAGTCCCAATTATCAACTATTCACATTTCTCATGTGGAAACTACTAAATACGACATTATTAATAAATAGAAATTGAAAATACCAAAGCGAACATTTACGAGAACTAATGTAAATAAGCATCAATATTCCAAAACTATCTTGTCCACTTCTATGCATTTTGCTCTTGATTTAATATCATTGAAATATCTGTCATTACAAAAAGAAATTTGTGATACAATATAACATCCTTCTCTACTTGTGCTACGTTTTGAAAGGTTTTCTAGTGCATTTTTCAGTTTAAATTACTCAAAATATGGCAAGAATTTCCCGGAATCAAGAATTTGGATTGAAATTTCTGCAAATGCACACATTTATTGTTATGATTATTTTTGTGTAATTAGGCACTCTTTTTTAAGTAGATTGTGTAGAGTGTGGAGGTCCGCACAATGAAAACTTGAAAGCTTCGTTCACATGCTGACACAAGACCAATGGTTATTTTATAATTAATACTTCGTATGAAGTGCAGAGGTTCTCACAATGAAAGCTTGAGAGATTCTTCCACACAATGGATTTCCTTTGCAGTCCCATACCCATTTATTTGTGTTATTTTGAAGCTATACATTAGTATTAATATTTTAGTGCTTTGAAAATCATGTTTCTAGATTTGATAGTTTAATGCCTATGTGGTTTTCTTGTTCCGTCTGCACATGGGTACATTGACTGAATACATACACAAGTCCGTTTTCGATGAATTGAATGCTGAGAGGACGGGTATTTACTCACGGAGATGTTTTCTATTAATCAAATGACATACATCAAAATGTTTAAAACATCAATACTAGCAATGATTGCTCAGTTCAAGTCACTTTAGTAATCAATATGAGCATGGTATTCTATTGATATCCTAAAACTCATTCTATTTTGGTTAACTAAAGCTCTTATGCTAATACAATGTTAATGTTAATATTTGAAAGACATATATGCAGAAGCACAAAAGCACGCACAAGGCAAACCGAGAGAAACAATCTTAGCACTATCCTTTATATTTTTGTTGAAGAATTTGACTATTGTCAGATAGTTTTTTCAATTTATTGAATGATTAAAATATGGTTTAGTGTTATAATTGACAATGTGTGAATGTATGGAAGTGTGCAATAGTGATTTCTCCACATTCCCACAAAATCATCTTCTTTTGAACCAAATACTAGCACTCTATATTTTTTCTCTGAACACGTACAAAAGTGAAAATACTTGTTTGGATGCGGAGAGCAAGTGTGGAAAGATCAAAGCCATATACAATACCAAATCTCATATATCAATTTTAATGTTGCATATTGTAGTGGTTTTTAGCGCAATTTAATATTCGTATTTGTAACATATTATATCTCATAATCATTATAATGATAGATGGCAATGTAAAAACTGTTGAAGGAATTCTCTACATTCCTGCAAAATCATTTTCTTCCATACAAAATATTATGCACTCCATATTTTTTTGTTAGAACATGTACGAAAGTGTAAAACTTTGTTTGGATGCCGAGAGTAAATTTGGAAAATTCAAAGCCATATGCAATATTAATTCTCATTTATCAATTTTAATGTTGCGCATTGTAGTGGCTTTTACCACAATTTAATATGCGTGTTTATAACATATTATATCACGCCATCATTTCAATGATAACAGAGAATGTATAAATTACGCAAAGAATTAATCTAGTATGAAGATGCAGCAACTTAGAATTCACACTTAGCATTGAAGAATGAATTAATTCTAAGTACTATTACTATTATATATTTAGTAAATCCATATGCAATCATGTTATCGCAAAAAATTCTTAATAACATTTACTCTGATTCATTATGTAATAATTTCTAGTTGCAAATATATCGATAAGGTCTTATCTATCAATATTATAAAATACTCTTTTCGATATTTATTCAATGAATTCAAATATATACACTGATTTTAAAAGAGTGGTATTTAACATTCGATGGAGATGTCCTGAATTGGAGAAAAAGTTATGAGTTTTGGCTAGAAGTGTTGCTAGTGTTGGTGTTGGTGTGCCTCTTGTTGGTGCAATTGGTGTTAGTGTTGTTGATACTATTGATGAGTAGCTTGTTTCTACATGTTACTAGTGAGAGAAGTTAGTCATAAACACAAGACATGTGGAGAAATTACAATTAATGAGTTAGAGATTAGGTTGGAGACCCAATGGTGCTTACGTGAATGGACTTGCTTCCATTCCTTACATCACAGATTGAGCCTATTTCCTAGAATATTTCTTGACTAAATAGTTTGAGACTCATTTCCATTATGTTGTGCTCATATGAAGGTGAAATATGGAGATGGATGGTCATTTTTCTTGAATTTTCACTTGCAGAGTACTATTTGGTGTTAGCTTTCTAAAAATGTTCACAACAAAATGATTTTTTGGCAATGTGGTGTTGTTGAAAGTTTTCGGCATTCTGAAACGTTTATTAGGTTGTTATTGATATTGTAATATTTCCCTTTTTTTGGCATATATTGATATTTTGTTTCATTTCCTAATGCCTCGAACATTGCAAATTGTTCTTAAAAGCAATGTTGAAATGCACAAATGAATTCATAAACATAAAGAACTCCACATACGCCACATTTGCAAACTTCAATAAAAAAGCATTAGTTACAATGTTAATTATAGTTACAATGTTCAACTTTAGAATTGCTAATGTATAAACCATTTGGAATAGTAACCTTTTGCAATTATATTTTGTTACTCATGCTTTTTTATACCAGAGCTTCATTATGCAAAGCTTCCATTGTAACCTTTGTAGAATAAAATTATTATTATTGATATGAAGAACTTAGTTCGTTTAATATTTGATAATACAAGTACGATTAACAAATGTATAATCACCTAATCCATAAATGTAAAATATAAAAATAAGTTTACATAGTGAATGAAAAATGCCTTGAATAAGTGTTAGTTCAATGAATAAATGGAAAAAAGAATTGTATTTATTGGCACAAGAGCTTTAGTTAATCAAAATAGAATGCGATCTAGGGTATTAATGAAATAGTATCTTGATATCGATTTCTAAAGCATGCGAAATGTATCAATCATGAAACATAATCGTATTAGATGGACTATCTCGAATTGGAATTTAAGTAAAACATATATGATTTAAAGTAATTGATTTCACATTGGTATTTTTTTATTAAAGATTAGGCAAATTAGTACTATCAAAAGTGGTGAAGATCATTGGTTAATGAGAACAATTAAAATAGATAGTAGTTAAATATCATTTCAAATCTTAGATGTCAATTCATGACTTAATTCACAATGATTCCAGGTCCTTTGCATATGGTGGGGAGGGGCTAAACAAATATTGAATTAATATCATTATGTTTTCTTATGCAAAGCCTTTATTGTGTGGATGATAGAGGATGTGTGATAGAATGGATGCCCTTTGCATAATTAACGTGGTTGCAGGTCCTTTGCAAAAGGTGGGGGGTGGGGGGTTGAAAGCATAGCTTTTACTCTGCGGGGGAAGGAATGATTTTAGACCTTAGATGTTAATTCTTGTAGTTTGTGAAATTAATTTGTCAATATTCATCTTGTATAGTTAATATATAAGAGAGAAAAGAAATTTGCAATGATTGGCCAAAGCTACATGGAAATATTCAAACTAAAATCAGACTTTGTTATATGTGTTTATTGAATAATAAGTGCATTAGTAATTTCACATTTGTCAATTGGGCTCGTACTTTGCAATATTAAATAAATTGTGTTTTTAATTTGTGTGATGAATAAGCATTTTGTGGTAAAACAAATATGAAAACATACTATGAATGAGTCAATTAAGTACCAATTTGTATCATGAAACGTTTAGTCCATGTGTCCATTAGATACCAAATAAGTATAAACGATTGAATTTTGGCCATTTTTTTATATTTTTATAGAGCACCCTATGAAAAATTCTTTAATAATAATGAAGAACACAACACATATTCTCACAAAGTTTTGCAAAAAGAGCATTTAACAAAATTGTAGATAAATTGTAAACAAATTCAGGCTTAGAACAAAGTAATCACTATTTGTGCCAAAAATGTCTTTAACAACAATGAAAACAATTACAATAACAAGAATTGTATTGAGATTCAAATGCTAATTACCATAGCTATGATTAAATAAATATCAAATATGAAACAAATTTCTGAAAATAAAAAATAGTTATAGAATATTCATTTTCATTATGATCAACAAAAGAGCAATTATCTTCAAATTATTCACAAAATTGGTAAATAGTATCAGAATTTGCACCAAACAACTAGTTTTTAATAGTAAGGTATACAATTGGAGTAACACTAATACTAGACAACTACTCATGATAGCTATTATATCCATAGTAAGACTTTTTATGGTATCCCAGTTCACTAGCATATTCACAATGACAATTTTGGTTTTTTGTCTCATTAACTTTCTACACTTGAATTTCAGAAAAATAGAAACAATTGTTCCCTAATCAATTAAATACATGTAATAAATGATAATGTAACTTTGAAACAAAATTATCTAGAAAAAAAAATCCATGTGCAAATGAAAGCCCATACATAAACCACCTCAGAAATTTTGGGTACATAATATAGCACTTGATTCCTAAAGAGTTTGTCAAAATATTTGTACCTAGCCACAAAAGTAATTGAATTAGACTCCCATGAACCATATATGCAAAATCCATTTGCAATGAAAAAAAAACGCATCTAGATATTGACTAAGATCATAATAACATATATAAAAACCTGAACATTTAATCACTAGTAAACATGAAAAGAAATATTCCAAAATTCAAAAAGGCTTATAGTACGTAAAAGTATATATCCATATTATTTGACTGTTAACTATTTTTTAGGTTTCCAACTTCTTGAAGCAACTTCTTTAGCTTTTCCTATATGCAATTTTTCATAGGTGCAACTGTAATTTCCAGTTTGACACGTTGACCAAATATCTCCTTCTCAATTTCCTTGGTTTCTCCTTGCAATTCTACAGCTAAAACATAGTTTTGTTTCTTAACATTAACAATGGTAATTAGTCATTTGATAATTTCCCGCATACTAAAATAAGCTATATCATCTAATTTTGTTACTTTTTCTATTTAATCTTATCCAATTCAACTGCTAACGTTCTCTCGAAATTAATCGAGAGTCACATGTAATACGTGGACCATTTAGATTCTCCACAATTTGCACGGCCTTGACATATGAATTTTCTCTTCGATTCTATATGTTTTCAGATTTAGAAATAATGTTCTGCATTCTTTTGATTCTCTGAGACCATGCAACTTTGGGTTGCTTTGTTTGATTCAAGCATTTGGTAGTTCCTGACATTTTTTCTTTGCATCAGAAAATAAATCAAGTCTCTGGCTGAAAACAAATAATTCATTGTTCACGAAATACCTATCTCCTTCAAGATCACATTGAATGCACTCGAAAAATGACTTAGTTATTTGTACCAAATTCTCCAGATCTAAAGCTGCTTGCCATGCATATCCAATGATTTCCAATTGTTTGTATCTATTTCTGATAATATATGTTTTCATTGCATTAAGGAGATTAATAGATTTAGCAAATCTATATGATGCGTTGTGATTAGAAATCACCAACAATGTTGTTTGTATTTCCAATTGAGTCATCAACAAAGGACTCGGATTTAGAGCACCTTCTAGGTCCTTTCTTCTTATTTTTAGTCTCAAGTTTTCAGCTTCATGTTGACTAAGATACTGTGGAAGCACGTCACCGGTAACTTGATGCAGATTCATGACTAATGTGGTTGTAACTTTAGACAGATCAACATGCATTTTTGTTTGTTCTAAAACATTTTTTCCATGAAGCTTTACTTTCTCAAACTTCATTTTTTTTTACTGTCGCTATCATAATTTTAATTTTGCAATGTGACAAAACTATCATAAAAATAAATGAATTCCTGAGTAAATTGCACCATTGTTTTATGATTTTTTGCAAAACAAACATTAACCCAATTAGGTAGCATAATGTTGTCAACGTCTACATTTATAGCTTCTTCAACACCTCCTGTAACCTATTTTCATAGGATTTCTAGAATTGGCTAATTCATCAGTATACATTTCTTCTGAATTAAAAATTCGATATGGCTCTTTGTCCTTCCCGCTAGCTGATAGATTTTTGCGAATCAATTTTGTATTTGCAATATATTTTGTCCTTTTTTCACTCGAGGATGAACATGCATCAGTATCATTTATGCAACATACAGATTACTCTGCAGAAGTATTGATACTTGATTATGTGGTGATTTCTTCAGCGTCTATGATTATCCCTTGATTTCCATGAGTATCGTTTATGCAACATACATGTTTTTCTGCAGAAGTACCGATACTTGATTCTTGGGTGATTTCTTCAGCGTCTATGATTAGCCCCTAATTTTTGTCAATGCATTTTGACATTCTTCGCTCTGCTCTCTAATTTGTGGAAACAAGTTTCTATATCCAATTGTTTCCAAGTGTGTGCCAAATAGACCCTCCTCATCAAAGGCTTTAATTTCTTCAACTTCACTTAAGTCAAAAGGATGCAAAGTCTCTGTGAGCTCTGCAACATGAGCCATACTCTTCACTACAATTTCTCCAACAATAAACAACAAATAAATGGATTGTTTTGTCTTTTTTCTTTGAAATATATTTAGCCATTCAAGGTATTTTCAACAAATTTCACCAACAAAATACCTATCTATAACAAATTTTGGTAATAACAATGACTTACCTTGAAATCCATAAATTTGAATTATCGTATTACTTTCTCTTTCTTCATGGATACATTTTCCCCATAGGAAAACTTATGCATGTGCATATATTCAATGATGTTGTTGTCCATATATCATGTAATTGACTTGTTTTACAAAAACATCTTGAAATAGAGAAAAGTTTAAAGAAGCATTATATTTCCACGTTATAGGATACCAGAATTGCATTGGTTCTTAATTCAAATTGAATTTAGGATGACATGGAAAACCACAAAATTCATCGGTAGAAATCAAAGCTACTATGTGATGCGCCATCATGAAGAACCTATTGGTATTGGATAAACTGGATAACTAAAAAGCTAATAAATTAGAAATGATATCAGCCCAGTCAAATACACAATCCTTTTTGTATGTGTGATAAATCACATAGAGAATGCATTTTATGGAAAATTTGTTGTAGTTTCCTGGCCCATGACATGTGTACAAAGCCAACAAAAGTCCCTAAATGGTTGTTTAGACAAAGTGATATATAGGACAAAAGATCATAGGGAACTTGGTAACTTAGAGAAAATAAATCTCCAACAACATTAGCCTCATATTCTTCTAAGGTCACAAAACTATTTTCTTTAGACAATGTCAAGCACATATTAGGTTTTGATAATTTGAATATTCGTTTGAATGTCTTTACATTCAAAGGAATCCAATTTTATGGTAGCACATTTGTTCTTGTTTCTGAATCAAAAAGATTTGCACACAAATGGACAATTTCCATAAAATCAAAAATATTTGGCACACATGCAACATTCACTAATCCATTAGTCCAAATCTTGTTATTGTTCTTCTCTTTTGTTGGCATATTCACATAACACTCATATGCAATTGACCAATGGAAGTTCTCATCAATATGACCAAGTAAGTGTTGTAGATGCTACAAAACCCTCCAGAATTTTGGCTTAGACTCAATTTCGAAGCCTTCCTTGGTCTTTCACATTGTTTTTGCAAACACTGAAACTCATTTCATGTACTTTCTTGAAGTATTTTTCTCCCCTTTGAAAGTTGGGTAAACTGTCATATTTTCACATGATTAGTTGTTTTGTAATGTGTAGAAGCATGTTCTAGTGGTTTCAAGGGTCTATCTTTGTGTATATTAGTTTTTATAACCATGTAAACATCTGCTGCACTCATTCACAAATTTTTAAGCACTGTCGCACAAGTGTCGTCATGGTCGTCGCAAAGTGTATTTGAAGTGTCACACTTGTCATAATGGGTCATAAAGTTATCACACAAAGGGAAATATATTGTTCATGTGTCCTGGGCGATCTATGTTGTTGTGTCGTCAAGTATTTAAAGTGTGAGATCACAATCGAAGTCTTATCACTGTTCACATCAGTCTAACTGGTCTTAAAGTTAGCCATCTATGAGCAGTCTTCCCAACCAAGCAAATTGGTTCACCCGGCCTCCCTAAACTGTACACTGTGTAGTTTCAGTCCTCTAGTTGTGATCTTGCTCCTTGGCACTACATAATGCACAGTTCCTACCTCCCAGGAATGCTACACCACACAGTTCCTATGCTCAAGCTTCGGCCTTGGCCTCTAGAATTGTGTGATTCTTTCTCTCGACCTGGCCCTAAATGTGCACTACACGATCACAAGCCTCAAGATCATTCTCTGAGCCTTTGAATTGCACATTTATGCAATTTACCAACTCCCTTGTCTCCTGGAATTGCACCGTATGTCCTCTCAATGTCCATCTCCTCATCCTATATCATTGGCTCCCATAACTACACAATTTTCTCCCTCAGTCTAGCCTAAACTACACACTGTGTAGTATCAAGCCTCAAGCCTCATCCTTGAGCTCTTGAACTATGCAATTGTGTAGTAACATGGGCTCATCTGTCCTCCAAAACTGTGCAATAGGCTGATCGAGTGCCTATTCTCTTAGCCTGTCACCCTGAGCTCTCAAACTATGCAATTTTCTTCCTCAACCTAGCCTAAACTGTGCACTACATAACATCAAGGCTCAAGATCATCCTTGATTACCTGAACTGTGCAATTGTGTAGTCACTAAGTCCTTTCCCTAACTTTCCATCTAGTTCTGGCTCAGTCAATAGATCAGAATGAACAATCTTAGGCTAGGGGGGTTTCATACCGATATTGTCTCTTCATGAGTGAATTGCAGATACAAGTACCTTACCATGCTATGGTGAGATGATGAAGAAAGATATGGAGGGAAACATGTTGAAAGACACTCTTGTAGTTGAACATGCAAGTTGATCAATCATAAGAAAGCAAAGGGACATCAATTTGTGATCACAACTCAAGACTTAAGATCATTGAAGATTCCTTATCACCAAGTCATACGGAGGTGAAAAGAAGAGAATTATCAAGAAGACACTCAACACATAGTAGTAGTAGTGGCTTGGCACTGCCACATCATCAAGAAGTCCATGTCAGTAGTTTCATGTCATGAATTGTCATATGCCACATCGTCATTGTGGATCATGAAAATGGTATTCAAAATGTATTTAAAGTGGAAGTCCAAAGGACACACATGGAATATAAAGAGTCATGTAAGTTGAAAAGTCATAGGAATTCAAATAGTCATGAGGGTATTCAAAGCGTTGCAATGAAGGGGAAGCATCAACCCTTGGTTATATATACTCCCTCATTGTATGAGTAAAGGACTTTTCACCTTGGCTCCTCCCATAAGACATTAGAGAGATAAGCTAGTTCTTTTGAGGAGCAAGTAGTGGCTCCAACGCTCCACTACTGGAGCTAGTGGTATTCATTGTATACATGTTTCTTGGAACTTTTACTTAATATCAGAAGCCCTATGGGCTAACATGCTCTTCATGCATGGATTATGGATATTTGTAAGATTATTTAGTGAATGTTTTTAATTAATGTTTGCTTTCATTTGTGATAAAGTAGTTTAACTATTTCGGTTATTTTGGTACTTATCATATTGAGAATGTGTTGTAATTTCTATTATCATTGTCGCATCCTCGTGGACTATTTCGTTGGATATTAGACAAATCTTCCTATTTATATTGGTTTGAATGATTTTTTCATCTCTGTGGACTATTCTGCTTGATGTTGTATGAATCTTTCTTGTTCATGTGTGTCTCTACTAGGGTGGTACTACTACCTCTCTCTTAGAGGCTCATTTTTCCTCCCCTCCGCAGCGAAAGAAATTCGACACACATATGATCAGACACTCACTAGGCACACACCCCTTTCTTTTCGAAGGCACCACACATTCCTGTCTCTTGCTGACAGTTAAAGCCAAGGCAAATCTATAAGAATACATGGCAACCGGGTTGAGATTATGGATGGGGCTCCTACTCCAAACGGTGTGAGGTCTAATTGGGATTTCACATCGGGGAGACCCCTTGGTTGATGGATTTCCAGCATCGTAAATAGTAACTTAATGGTATAAGTGAAAATATCTTATTTTATTTTTCTGCTAACCATGTTCGTTTCATAGTTGAAGATAATTTCTGAATCGATAAGCTCTCAATACCACTGAGCTGCACAATTTTTCAATTCAGTATATAATCACTAGCTCTTACTATTGAAAACATGAAATTGGCTTCGACTATTAGAACTGTGAAATATTTTATGCAATACATTTTTCAATAAATAACAATTGAAGATACCACAACTAACATTTACAAAAACCAGATCAAATATACCTCAAAATTTCAAAACCATCTCGTCCATTTATTATGCATCTTGCTTCTGCATTACTATAAATTCTATGTAATAATGACAACTAGATCACATGTTGTTGATAATAATTCTCGCTATAAAAAAACATGCTAAGTTATCCCTATTACAAAACGATAAGGCTGTGTGGCTAGTGTCCACTACTTTGTCATTGAAAACTTTGAATTACAAAGAACTTGACAAAAATATTTGAAAAAGTTTGGAAACGCGTGCAGTTTGACCAATCATTTCAAATTGCTTCACTATTTTATCTGTTAACCTAAATAAAGTCTAATTCAAAAATTATTCGCATTTTTAAAAAATCCCATGAACATATGGAAAAAGTGTCACGCAAGATGGAAATATGCGGAGAAAAAATGCAAAGTAGCGAGTATGTATGTAGAAAGGAAGATGCAATAAAGAAAACAACACTTCCATGCATTCGCAAGTTCCACACAACACTTGTGCATTTTCCTATTTTTCACAATTGTGCATTCAATAATTAGCTTAAGTTATAATAATAAATTTAACAAATCTTAACTATAAAATATTGAAAAACGTAAATGAGGAACAAAAAACAAATAAAGATTTAAGAATACTTATATCTCGAGAGTATATATGATTTCTGCAATCTATTATTTTTATTGCCTTGCAACATTTAAATTAATTACTTATTTATTTTGGACTCCGCATGAGAAAGAGAAAACAAATCTACCATTGCAGCTTATACAAAAATAACTCAAATTCAGAAAATGTATTGTATTACATTTATAATTCCCTATGAAGTTTTTTGCTTCAAAACAAAAAACATATAGCTTGTGCAGTGTTACAATCACACAAAGTGTAACAAAGCATGAACTATATCATGATCACTCTAGTATGAATGTGAAATATGAACATGACATTGCTAAAGAGGGAAATTTGTCCAAACGTGATCAATAATTGTCTTATTCCTAGAAATAAAATTCCTTGTTACTTCTTGTAAATGTTCGCACCACATATACTCTAATAATTGTTTACTTCTTTTTATATTTTAATTGATGTCAATATTGAAATCTCCAATAAGTATAAAAATGTAATTACCAGGTGTGAATTGTGCCAATGCTATTGTTATCTCTTTAATGATTTCCAAAATAGATACAAGTGGTGCAACATATATATTTATTATTCATATCCAGCATTGGAATTATACTTTCGACAAAACAAGTTCGGTTTTATTATTGCAAATGGTTTTCTTTGATAAAAACTCAATGTTTTCTTGTATTCAAGTAAGGACTCCATGAAGGCAATTTGATATGTTGAAATCGAATTTGTGAAATTCAGTATTTGACGGTGGAAATTTTACATGTGTTTCCTAGATACAGAGAATCGTAGCATTCATTAAGTCTTCATTATGCATAATGTCATTCACATGAGCATGTAGACTTCATGTATTCAAACTTGCAATCGTTATATATTTGCACTTTCTATTGACTTCTCTATGTATCATGATTTCCATGATGCTCCAATTCTTAAGCGTTTTGTTTCTTCTGATACTTTCTTATTTTCACAAAAGTTCTTCTGTGTTAGTTTTTGAAGAAGATACAATGATTACATCATTCTCAAATGTGATAATGCTATGTAAACTAGTCCATGTTGACAATAATACTGAGAGGGGGGGGTGAATCAGTATTATCTAATTCTTTTACCAAAACTTTCTTATTTATACTTGGAATTATTTTTGGATACCAATACCATAAATAATGAGCATGAACAAGAAAATCAGACAATCACATCAAAGAACACCAGATATAAGGTGGAAACCCAATGTGGGTGAAAACCACCTGCTGCAATATGTCTCTATCTTCTTTCAAATTAGAAACTCCTTTTACAATGGTCTTGTACTGGTGCGGTCCTTTACCAGTACACAGGCTGCAACCTGCAGAGAGCTACAACTCTCTCTCGTTTTCCAGTCTCTCCTGGAAGGGAGCTACAACCCCCTACTTCTTTTCTTTCAAGGACCACTTTTCATAAATGTTCAAACTGGATCCATAAACATCAAATTATCATCAAGTACCAGTAAGTCACCCAGATAGCTAGATCCACAATAACAGTAAACTAAACCCAGAACACCTTATC
>APFE031540300.1:2600-16227 GCA_000404065.3 Pinus taeda | reverse complement strand
CATTTTAAAAAGTGTTTTGTAACTTTTTTTACTTATTTATTAAAAGATTTTACTAAATTATTTTTAATCGTAAATCGTAAATCGTAAACCCTAAACAATAATCATTTTAAAGCATAATAAAAAATGTTTTTTAACTTTTTTTTAAGTCTTTATTAAAAGAATTTACTAAAGTGTTATAAACAATAAGCATTATATAACATTTCAAACCCTAAATGATAAGAATTTTATAACATTTTAAACCCTAAACATGAGACCTTAATCATCTTATAACATTTTAACAAACGTTTTGTAACTTTTTTAAGTGTTTATTAAAAGGATTTACTAAAGTTTTATAAACTGTAAATCCTAACCATTTTATAATATTTTAAACTCCAAACCATAAACGATAAACTCTAAATTGAAATAGTTTGATAACATTTTAAAAATTGTTCTCTAACTTTTATTTAAGTTTTTATTAAGATAATTTACTAAAGTGTTACAAACCTTGAACCCTAAATCCCAGAGCATATACCCTAAACACTAAACCCTAAACCCCAATCTATAAACCCTATGCATTTTATAAAATTTTGAAAAACACTTTGTAACTTTTATTTGACTGTTTATTAAAATAAATATTAATGTCTTATAAACCCTAAGCATTTTATAACAATTTATAATGTGTTTTGTAACTTTCATTTAAATTCTTATTGAAAGCATTTTCTAAAGTGTTATAAACTGTAAATCCTAAACTGTAAACCCTAAGCATTTTATAAGATTTAAAAAGTGTTTTACAACTTTTATTTAACTATCTATTAAAAGTATATACTAAGGTGTTATGAACCTTAAACCCTAAACCCTAAGCATTATATAACATTTTAAAAGGTGTTTTGCAACTTTTATTTAAGTGTTTATTAAAAGCTTTTAGTAAAGTATTATAAACCCTGAACATTAAACTCTAGACCCTAAACTCCAAATCCTAAACCCCAAACCTTAAGAATTTTATAACATTTTAAAAATTGTTTCATAACTTGAATTGAGTGTTTATTAAAAGCATTTGCTAAAGTGTTACAGACCCTAAACCATAAACACCAAACCAGAAACCTCAAATCATAAATATTTTAGAACATTTTAAAAATCATTTTGTAACTTTTATTTAAGTGTGTATTGAAATCATTTACTAAAGCGTTATAAAAACTAAACCCTAAACCCTCAAACCTAAACCATAAACCATTAACCGTAAAACCTAAATTGTAAACCCTATGTATTTTATAAGATTTTAAAAAGAATTTTGTAACTTTTATTTAAGTCTTTATTGAAAGAATTTACTAAACTGTTATAAACCCTAAACACTAAACCCTAAACCCTAAACTCTAAACCCTAAACCTCAAACACTAATCCCTAAGAATTTTATAACATTCTCAAAAGTGTTTTGTAACTTTTATTAAATTTCTATTAAAAGCATTTACTAAAGTGCTATAAACCATAAACTCTAAACCCCAAACCCTGTACCCTAAACCCTAAGAATTTTACATCATTTAAAAAAGTGTTTTGTAACTTTTATTTAGGTGTTTATTAAAAGAATTTAATATACACTAAGCCCAAAACCCTGAACTCTAAACCCTAAACCCTAAACCCTAAACTTCAGGCATTTATAACATTATAAAAATCGTTTTGTAAAATTTATTTATGTTTCTATTAAAATAATTTACTAAAGAGTTGTAATCCCTAAACACTAAGCCATACACCCTAAACCCCATAAGCTAAACGCAGAACCTGAAACCCTAAAACCTAAGCATTTTATAACATTTTAAAAATATTTTTTTAAATTTTTATTTTAGTGTTTATTCAAAGGATTTACTAAAGTGTTACAAACCTTAAACGCTAAAACCTAAACCCCAAAACCTAAACACCAAACCCTAAACCCTAGACACTAAACCCCAAGTATTTTAGAACATTTTAAAAACCATTTTGTACCTTTATTGAAGTGTTATAAAATCTAAATCGTAAAACCTAAACTCTAAGCCCTAAACCCTAAAAACTGAACTCTAAACCCTAAGAATTATATAACATTTTAAAAAGAGTTTTGTAACTTTTATTTAATTTTTTATTAAAAGAACTTACTAAAGTGTTATAAACCCTAAAATGTAAACGCTAAGCGTTTTATAACATTTTAAAAAGTTTTCTGTAACATTCATTTAAGTGTTTATTATAAGCATTTACTAAATTGTTATAAAACCTAAACCCTAAACCATCAACCCCAAACCATAAACCCTAAACCCTAAACCCTAAGGATTTTATAAAATTTTAAAAAGTGTTCCCAACTTTTATTAACTGTTTATTAAAATCATTTGCTAAGCTATTATAAACCCTAAACCATAAACTCTAAACTCTAAAATCCAAATCCCAAACCCCAGAGCCTAAACCCTAAACACTAAGAATTTTATAACATTTTTAAAAGCGTTTTGTAACTTTTATTTAAGTGCTTCTTAAAAGCATTTACTAAAGTGTTATAAACCATAATCCCTAAACTCTAAGCATTATACAACATTTTAAAAAGTGTTATATAGCTTTTATTTAAGAGTTTATAAAATCATTTACTAATCGATCACCATTATACCATAAAAGAATGGTGTTTCGAAATTGTAACCATTCAGCTTTTGTTGTTATTGTTATTTATAACTAGAAAAAAAAATTAATGGATAGCGATGGATGAGGATTAACAAAAATGTAATAGGACACTAAAAATATAAATAAATGATATTTATAGTTGAAGAAAAATAATTATAAACCAGACTTCCAAACAAGTGTCAATTAATGCTATCCGTAGTTGCAGAAGGAATTATCCATAAATGCTATCCATCACAACAAGGAATCATGGGGAGAAGATGCCCTTCCAAGGTGGAGAACTGCTATTACAGGTGCTTCATCTTCCTGTGGATAAGCTATTACAGGTCCTTATCACATATCCAATCACGTACAACGAGATTTATGTATATCTATAGGCTCACGCTGTACAAAAGATTTAAGTTCGAGTATTTCAGACATATTTAGTCGAAGCTTACTAGTGAAAAAGTATTTATACAGTCACGCTAAGTAAAGGCAAATATTATTTTTTAATAGAAAAGATTTGATATGGACGTTTAATATGTTAAAACAATAATTTGAAATGGAACTTAATAATATTAGATAACTTGTAATTAGCTATGAATGTTAAATCTTGTAATAGAAGAGATTTGATATGAGTGCTCAATATATTAAAACAATAATTTGAAATGGAGCTTAATAATATTACATATCTTGTAATTAGGTGAAAATTGTAATTGAGTTAGATGGTAGGTGAGAGTTCAATTCTAATTGAATTAAGTTTTTACTTTCACACGCATGCGAGCTTAATTGATTAAAAAAATTGTGTCATGAGTTAATCGAGTAATGAAATAATCTGGTTAAGTTGATGGAAACAAAAATAAATTTTAATTCCACTAGCAAAGATAAGTTGATTAAACGCGATGGATTGATTAAACGACTATCAAACCAATAAAAAATTAATAGAACATATCTTTTTTTTGTGTAAGTCAGAGTGTTATATTATATAAAAAAATAGTATACAAAATTTCTGCTGTAGCAGATAGACAACTGGGACAAACTAACCACCATGACTAAATTGCGGGAGGCACACCACGCAAGGCGGCAATGGCAAACCTTATTCGCAAACAGCGAGAGGGCCGAGACATAGCAGACCGAGACGTTGACATTGGTAAACCCAGAAAAGGCCATAAGGAGCCGAAAACACATAGAAGAAGTCAAAAAGAGCCAAGGAACAGGGGCAGAGACTAGATTTGCTTGCCCAACAGACCGATGGTATCCAGGCCCATTTGTGCAGCATGGGTATTCACCCTGGCTTGCATTGCATCCAGTAAATTATCTCCCTGCTCCGTTGCATTTGTAGTCTGAGGGGCAGCAGGGCCCTGGTTGATGGTGTCTCTCAGCAGCTTAATTAACAGAGTGAACTTGCGGTCGACGATATGGATGACATCCTTTACCCTGGTGATGCGACTGTCCAGAGCATTGTTGTAGTCAAGGATCTTGGCCATCTGAGCGTCTGTTAAGTTTACTTCAGTGATGATTTTCGGCCACTCCTTTTCCATGGATTCCAGCGCTTTGGAAATCAACGTCTTTGTGCGCCAGCTTTCCGCTTTGGTCCGCAAGAACTGAGTAGCCCTCTTAGAAGGGGTGCCTGGATCTTTCAGCCAATCCACTTCTGCAGCAACCTCCTCCTCTGTGCGACCTCTCTCTTCCTGTTTGACCTTTTCTTCCAATTCCTCCACCTTGCGCTTGTGCTTGGCAATGGCTCAGGTTTCATACCCTCTCTTCGCTTCATAGAGGTCCTGATTCGCTGCAGCGTAGCGACTGCCACCCGCGTCCATGATTTTCCTTCTATACCTTCTCCCACTACAGTGATTATCGTTGGCGGACTTGTTCTCAACCTTCTCTTGATAAGTTGTGGGAAAAACAGGGTTGAGATATCTTGCTTTATAGCGTCTCCGATTATGAAATCGCCTAAGGATGGTTTCTGTCCCGCTCAAGCTTCGGGTACCGATGCCATAAATGGGAATTAGGTTCGCACAGGCGAGGCTGTTGCAGGCTGAATCAAAGAGGAAGTGGATGCTCATGACTTGATTACCTTGATGCCAAGTGTGCTGTACAGTTGAAAGATCATTACGGTGATTGGAAGTAGCGGGGGTGCTCTGTGTTGCAGCCTGCTGATTCCTCCTGTTCCGAGCTTCGATCCCCTCTGCTTCTTTATGGTTTGACATAAATTCTCTTGGTACCTTGCCATGCGAATTCCTGCCATATGTAACTAATTGGCCAATGCTGATGCAGTTGGTTCGATGAGTTGAAATGTGATGATCGATTCTTGTGCTGGCATGCCACCGTCGGGATGTCCCCTGTCCTAGTCGTCCTTTCATTCCATCACTGTGGTCATGATTATTGCTGATGCCGATGATTTTCTCATTCCGGTGCCTCGCACTGCGGCCGTCACCCCTTAGGATGAGTCGGCTTGGATATTGTCCTTTTCTGCCAACTGTGCACATGTCACCTTGAGGGTTTGGAAGTTTACGTCCTGCCAACAGCTGTTCATGATGAGGTGCGGTGTGTCAGCCCCGTGGTTTGCCAGGAAATCAGCCAGGCCATTTGCCTTTCTTCTGATAGATTGGAAGACAATGCCTCTCAGATCTGCTATCAATTCCGCTATACTCTCGGTAGCCTTCGCCAGTCTCCAATGTTTGTTTACTTTACTGGTTTGAGTTCCTGCTTGAAGGCGCTTTGCCGCAGAGATAGCCAAAGAAGAATCCCCCTCCACTATGAAATTACCCTGTCTGAAGGACCTGAGAATCTTTAGACCTTGCTCCATCGCTGCGAATTCTGCTTCATTGTTCGTGCATTCCCCCAACGACCTGCAAAAAATGTGGATTATATCTCCTTTGTGATTTCGAATGGCTCCCCCGATTCCTGCTATACCTGGGTTACCCCTCGAAGCACCATCAAAGTTCAATTTGAGGCAGGCTTTCGGTGACAGTTGCCAGCTTTGAAGTTGAGAGGAGGTGTGGGCTCTGTTTTCTCTGGAGGGACAACTGCTGAAGGCTTCCAGTTGAAATTTCTTTAAAATGCGTAAGTCCTTTCCCGTTGGTTTATCATTTGGATCAACTTTGCATTTTGCCTGAACCAGCTGTTTGATATTGATTAATATGGATTCTTTTGCGCATTCAATATTACGGTTCTCTTCTGTGAAGATTCGTCTATTCCTTTCTTTCCATATTGTCCAAGTAATGAACCCTGGGGCGCATTTCCAAATGCTGTCCACTCTGTTAATCCTAGAAAATTTTCTTTTCCAGTTGGTTATAGAATCCTGAATGGAGTCCCTGTTCCGATCCGTATCTTCCATTATTGCTTCCATCCACAGCCATAACTGGGATGCCCACTCACAGGAGTTGAAAAGGTGATTCATCGTTTCCTCCTCCTGCAGGCACATGGGGCATCTCGAAGGTCCCTGAAATCCTTTTCTCAGTAGGTTCTCCCAAGTTAGAGTTCTCCTATGCATAAGAAGCCACAGAAAGGTTCTTATTTTCGGCCATTGAAAGTTATCCCAAACTTTGTCGGCCCATGGCACGGTGTCGGGCTGTTCTTCTCTTTCGATAATGCTTCTTGCTTCTTTAAGCGAGAACTCCCCATTACCTTTCGGTCCCCATCTGAGCTTGTCATTTTCAACAGCTATTCTGATCTTTCTTTTGAGAATTTGTTGGTTTAGATCGTGGATAACATCATGAGGCACTTCGTTTTGGTCTGGGTTGAAAACTTTCCATTCTCTCCACTCCGGGTCTTCACTGGAGGAGTTCCAGTAGTGGTTGACTCTGCTGTGGCCCTCTGTTTGGTATGCTAGCTTTAAGGGTTGGAGGGTAGGGGATTCTAATTTCGGGGACTGCTGCGAAGCATCCTCCCAGAAGAGAGCTTGTGTCCCATTTCGAATTTCCCAGAAGCTATGATCTTGGACAATGCTTCTGTTGGCTTGAGCGTGATTCCATATAGGGGATCCATTGGGGGATTCCTGCATTCTTATGAGATCCAGATTGCACCCGGTCGGCCTGTATTTCTCCTTCCAAAGATTGGCCCATGGGAGGGTTGTCTTTGATATCCACTTCCACCAAATTTTGGCTCCGCAGACTCTGTTAACTACTGAGGGATCAACCAGATTCAGGCCTCCCCTGTTCTTTGGTCTGCAAAGTTTTTTCCAGGCCACCAGCGACCACTTCTTCTTCTCACTGTTTCCACTCCAAAGGAAATAACGATGAATACTTCTTATTTGATCTCAGATGCCCTTAGGAGCTGGAAGGATCGAGAGCAATTATTGGGGTATGGCTTGCAAGATTGCTTTCATGAGAACTAGTCTGCCTGCAAAATTCAGGGCTCTGTTAGTCCAATTTTGCACCTCCTTTCCATATTGGCCAGGATTTTCTCCCAATGAGCCTTCTGCCAAGGTTTGAGGGTAAGGGGGGCACCTAGATATCTGGAAGGTAAGGAACCAATTTTAAACCCCAGCAGTATGGAAAGATGAGATTGAACAGCTTGATGAGTGTTGAAGAAGAAAATGGTTGATTTGGAGAAGTTAATCTCCATACCCGAGGCTCTACTAAAGAGATGGAGAATATCTCTGTACGCGGTGGCTTCTTTCACAGTAGGGGTGCCATGTAACATGGTATCATCCACGAATTGTTGATGTGTGGTGGCAGGGCAGGATCTGATAGGCTGTAAACCTTTGATTTGGCCATATTCTTTTCTCTTGGCGATTAATGTGCTTAGGCCTTCCATAAGAATGACAAACAAAAAAGGGGATAGAGGGTCCCCTTGTCTTATGCCTCTTGAAGGGCTGAAGGGTGTGGAGGGAGTTCCATTCACTAGAATAGAATATCTCGGGGATTTAATAAGTGCTAAGATCCATTTGATCCACGGCTTTCTAAAGACAAAAGCATCTAAAATAGATTCGAGGTAAGTCCAACTCACCTTATCATAAGCTTTGGATAGGTCCAACTGCATTAGCATTCCAGCTGCTTTCCTTGAATGGAGAGAGTGTATCATCTCGTAGGCTAGCAAAATGTTGTCCAAAATTTGCCTGCCTTCCACGTAGCCGGACTGTTCCTGCGAAATTATGCCCGGGAGGATCATCTTCAGCCTGTTGGCAATAACTTTTGATATGATATTGTATATAACGTTGCAGAGGGCTATTGGTCTGAACTTTTTCGGAGTGTTGGCCTCCTCTACTTTGGGAACTAGAGCAATAAAAGTTGAATTGAGTGATTTAAGGATAGTTTTAGATCTTCCTAAGTCTTCCACGATCTCCCAAATGTCGTTCTTGACAATTTTCCGGCAGGCTTTGTAGAAATTAATGGTGAATCCATCTGGTCCCGGCACTTTGTCATTAGGCATATTCCTGACTGCTTCCTCCACCTCTTCCATAGTGATCGTTTTCCTTAGGGCCCAATTCTGCTCCTCTATGATTGAGTTGGGAATGGCATTGGTTATTTCTTGAATGGCTGCCTCCCTATTGACCTCCGGTTCTCGCGTTATTTTGCTGAAGTGATTTGAAAGTAGATCTGAGATATCCTTATGATTTCTGAGGATTTATCCTTCACTATTCTTCAGTTCCAGGATCTTGTTAACATTTCTGTAATCCATGGCCGATCTGTGAAAAAATTTAGTATTTTTCTCTCCTTCCTTTAACCATAGCACTCGAGATTTCTGTTTCCATAATGTCTCTTCTTGCTTGCATCTATTGTGCCATTGTTGAGTGAGCTCTTTCTCTTGTGCACATGAGTCCTCATCTCTTCTGCATGCCATCCCATCCTTATGAATTTGTTCCAATTTTTGTTCTATGGTTGCTTTTTCCTGAAATATATTCCCAAAAACTGTTTTTTTCCAGTCTTTTAATTTCAATTTGATGTTTTTTAGTCGTTTTTTCAAATTGAACATTTTGGACCCTGCTTCAACTAAGGGTTCTGACCACCATTTTTCCACCATGGTGAGGAAATTAGGGTGTTCGATCCAAAACTTTTCGAATCGGAAGGGTTTGTTCCTCGGAGTTCCTGGAACCTCGACTATGAGAGAGATCGGCCAGTGGTCTGATCCTCCACTGGGAAGAATTCTTGACTCCACGCTTTTTCCATCTAATAATAAATTCTCCGAGACAAGAAATCGGTCCAGTCTTGAGGAGATCAAACTTTCACCTCCCCTTCTGTTGTTCCAGGTAAATTTACCTTGTTTGGGGTATACATCCACTAATCTTGCATTATCAATAAAGTCTTTAAATTGTTCTCCATCCCTATTAAGCTTCCGGAGCCCTCCTTTTTTCTCCATGAGGGAGGTAATCATATTGAAATCCCCTCCCAGGATGAAGTTTGCATCTGGGTGTCTATCCATGAGTTTATTCACGGATTCTAGGAAAACAAGTTTATCTTCTAACCTTTGAGGACTATAGATATTGATGCAGAGGAAAGAGGAAGAGTTACCTGTAGGTTGCATCTCCATGGCCAAGTAGTTCTTGCTTGCTTCAGCTGTGACTACCTGATATCGTCTGGTGTCCCAGAAGGTTGCTAAACCTCCTTCGCGCCCTTTGCTTTCTATCTCTAGGACTTCAAAATTTCTTCCTAATTTGACTCGTAGCTTTTCTGTGAGATCTTTGTTGCACTTTGTCTCTTGTAAAAACAGCATATCTGGATTATTGATTTCCATTTGTCTCTTTAGAAGTCTTTGTTTATTTTGGCTATTCATCCCTCTTGCGTTCCAGGATACAATCTTCATGATTAACTAGATTTTAGGAAGGACGGGTACTCACTTAACTGCTTTATCTGACCTGCATTGATCAAGATCTCCCCCAGCTCCTGCAATTGTTCTCCATTTGATTTGCGCCCTCTGCGGCGTTTGTGTACTGAACCAGAGATTTTGCCTAGTGATGTTTTGTGTTGAAGGTTGCCTCCTTTGATGATGCCTAGTTTGTGCTTCTGTTTCTCTATGATTTCTTTTTGCCGTGCTATGAAGAGGTCCTTGACCGTTCTTATCTCTTCCTCTGGAACTGCTTCAATCTCGTTGGCTTTCCTTTTGTCCACAAGTGTTGTTAGGTCTAAACCTGCCATTGCTAGTGTTTCAGCTAGCTCTTGACCTTCACTTCCCGCTTCACTGGTTAACATCTGTGTTTCGTAGTCCGACTCCTCTGTTATGTCTTGCATTTGGACTTCATCGCTAGGACTTCCTGTTTCTTTACCTTCCGCTGGGGGGTGTTCCTGTCCTTCTTGCTCTGCTTCCTTATCAGTGGGGTTCTTTTTTTCCTCTGAGTCAGTCTCCAGGTCCAGATATTCAAAAGGATTACTGAAGAGGTTTTTCCTTGTGTCTCCTCTGACATTCCTTCTTCTGTTGGCCCTTTGCCTGTACTTTGGTTTGATATAGTTGTTTTTGTCTTTGTTGTTCTTGGTTTTGTCTTCTTCTGTTTCCTTTCTGTTCAAAGGACAATCCCTCATCAGATGTCCATGCTCATGACACTTCTGACACCTGAAGGGTATTTGCTCATAATCTAACACTTGAAAATATTCCTCATCCTTGTACTCCAACCATACTCCTTCATGAAGTTCTCCAGATACATCTATTTCGACACAGATTCTTGCACAAGACATGTATCTTTTCTGCAGGGTAGCTTCCGATGCTTTGACAAACGTTCCGAGCTTATCCCCTATTTGCTTCAAGGCATTCAACCCCCAGTAATCGATCGGGAGAGAAAAGAGTCTTATCCATACTGGGACTCGAGTGAAATTTTTTTCCGGGACAAAGTTCGGCTGCCAGGGTCTCATATATAAACCTGCTGAGGCTAGAAAATATGGGCCACCCTCGAAAACCTTGTCTTTGTCTTCAATGCTAGTGAAGAGGACAGTGAAAAAACCTCTTGCTCCTAGATGTAACTGCACATCTCCTTTAGGTTTCCACATCTTCCTTATCCATTGGCAGAGAGTCCTCTCCATAGGCCAGATTCCCATGAATCTGTAGATGATGGCATGTTCAGCCATATGCTCCCTATAGCTTTGGATTTCCGGGTCAGAGATTGTCACCCGTAAACTGTCAGTTTTCTTTGGCTTACAGGCACTACTAGTGGCCTGATGTCTGTTGGGGGGCGCGTTGGCTTCCCCCTCCTTCTCTGGTTTCTTCTTATTATTGTCTTTTTGTTCTTTGTCCGCTTGTGGTTCAACTTCCTGCTTTCCTGAGGGCTGAGACTTCTCAGCGGTTTCGCCTTGATTGCTTCCCCTATCCTGCTCCTCTGAGAACCTGACTTCTGCAGAGAAAACAGTCTTGTCAGACATCATTGGTGTCTTCTCCTTTTTGTTTCTGCTGTTCAGCAGTGAGCTGTTCTGACCCTCTATTCTGACTCCTTCCTTCATGTTCTGATGTTGCTTCTGCAGGATGACCTGTTTGAAAGTAGGGGTCCCACTATACCCCTTTGCGCCCATCCAGTCCGACAGCAAACGCCCCTTTCGAAACAGTGCTGCCAGTCTAGATTTGTGGTTCTCCAGGCCTGTAACAGACGCTGCCCAGGAGGAACCCTAGACCATTACCTAAACCCTAACAGTCGCCATGAGAGCTTCGACCAGTCCAGTGTTCCCTAATAGAACATATCATAAAAACTTAAAAATTGATTAAACATACTAGTCAAGCTTGTGGGAAATATGATATATTAAATTAAACTGCAAATTAATTCAATTATTAAAAATGTTTCTGGAAATTGTTATTCATAAAATATTTAATTTAGTCTATATAGCAGATTCATCCCAAATTCATGGAGCCATTTCCGGTAATCTATTCTATTGAATGAGATGGGAATGGAAAGTATTACATACCTATACCTCGAATTCATCTGGAAAAGGATGTTGAAGGGTTTGCAGTATGTTGAAGTCCAGTCAATTCATCGAGAAAATCAACATTACCATTCTCCTGCAACATAGGATGATATGAACAGGTTACCAAAAATCAACATTACAATCCTCCTGCAACATAAAATGACATGAACAAGTTACGAAGAAATGAACAGGTAGTTAAATCTACAACAAACACGTAGTTAAACCTATAACATTTGCAATTAAATTCGATACCTTGATAAAACTTAAAATGATACCATATAAACAGAATTCAATATCATCCATGCATACAATCGCACACATAAACATGACATGACTATCGCATAAAGATGTACGTACTCAAACAACATACTTACTGACTAACTCACACTAAAACCAACCACACGTATAATTATACAGACTTGCCAATCTAAATATGGATAGATTAGGAAAAAAATACTGCAAAATGATAAGAATTTCCCTACTTCCTTCGACGAGTATATTCTCCGGGCTACCGGGTATATGTAGTTCCCACGCCCTTTTCAAGGTCATCGACGCCAACCGTTATACATTGCCGAGTGTTATAGGTTGGTTTCTAGTCAGAAAATATAACAAATTTGACCATCATAGTTATGTTCTAACACGCGCCCATACATACCGGAGTGTAATACGCTGACAAACGGTGCTTTTGTAAGAGAATAAAACCAACTTGAAATATATCAAACACAACAGCCATTGTTCGAGTGGAATATGCTGCTTTACTGTCAGAGATTATAACAAATTACAGGTGCCCACTACTCCGCATAAATTAGTTTGTTTAGAATATTAGGTATATTTAAAATTTAAAAATCGCGTTGGTTTTTTCTAATAGTGAGACCGACTCCGCACGGCTTTGAAAGGAGCCTAAGCAATAAATACTAAATAATGTTTCAAATTGTTCTTTATTATGTATGGCTCCTTCATGTGATGTTCACATAATGAGTTTGCTTCGGACTATTTTTGACTATTTTTAAAACTCGGGTATGAGATACTAACTGTACAAGTTTTTAAGGACAGTTGTATTATATAATTAATGGATTCTACAAAAATAAGCTCTTAAAATTTAGTATTTAGGGTTAGGGTTTTGCAAAAATCTTTAAAATATTGAAAAAAATTAAGTTATCCATACATTTGA
The DNA here is from genome assembly GCA_000404065.3 of Pinus taeda. Lineage (NCBI taxonomy): Eukaryota > Viridiplantae > Streptophyta > Pinopsida > Pinales > Pinaceae > Pinus > Pinus taeda. The sequence continues at coordinate 3,648 of APFE031540300.1, read as the reverse complement.
GATAAATAATTTATTTGTATAATGTATTATTCAAAATTTTCGAATCTAAGATTATTTAGAAAAAACTATAAATTAATTGTCGTTTTATTATTAATTGAAGATACTGTTAATCCATATGAATTTTATTTACTAGAGAATAGTATTATTAACGGTTATGAATTCTTATATGGAGTTTTGTTGTTAAGGAACCTATCATTTTGACAATTTTACTATATAGCAAAAAAAACAATAGTTTGAAAATTATATTTTTATTCTACCATTGTATCACATTTGTGAAAGTTAAAAGTAAAAACATAATAGCTCTTAGTTTTAATGGTTAAATTTAGAAAATGTTAATTATAGCCTTGAAAGTTTAGAAAAGCAAAACGATAATGACTATATTTAGAAACAAGAAAATAATTTGCATTCTTGAATATTTCTGTCACATTTAAGAAAAATCCAATTGTTAAATTTAAAAAATATTACGTAAATTTATTAAATTTTTTAATAACTCTATTCTCCAAAGTCATAGAAAAAAACAGTTATTTAAATAAAATCTTACAAAATTAAAGAAGCCTTAGAAAGTTATTGGTGAAATTAAAAAAAAATGTGAATTTCTTGCAAGAAAATGCACAAAGTTAACGCATCAATTCAAAGGGTGAATCTATATATAAGACCTAAACGGTGTACATCCTCTAAAACTTTATCTAAACAACATCACAATGACGCCTTGAATAATGGCAATGAATTCATAGAACTGTGAATGAGCAATGAGGGTAATTATAATTATTGTTCTTTCTGCTATATAGTAAAATTGTCAAAACGGCAGGTTCCTTAACAACAAAATTCCATATAAGAATTCATATCCATTAATAATACTATTCTCTAATAAATAAAAGTCATATGGATTAACAGTATTTTTAATTAATAATAAAAAGACAATTAATTTATAGTTTTTTCTAAATAATATTAGATTCAAACATTTTGAATGATACATTATACAAATAAATTATTTATTTCAAATTGTTGGATAACTTATTTTTTTTCAATATTTTTAAGAGTGTTGCAA